>KZ146320.1:0-13678 GCA_002157085.1 Melampsora occidentalis | reverse complement strand
TCTTTCTAATACCAAGAAAATGAGATAACTACCATATTTGCTAACCACAAAGGCCTTTCTACATCCTCTTCAAGTTTTACAACCAAGCTTTTACACTACACATCACTAATTCATTATCATCTCACAAGACAGTCAAATTTCTTTATAAAGTGTAAGTTCTAGGTATTCCACCTTGGCTGATAATTGTGTCCCACAGAGCACATCAGGAGTTGATCAAGACGTACCAGAAATCAAAGTCTTCAAACACCCAATGACCAAATACTATACAAGCTTCAGTACTTGCATTCAGGGTTATCTTTGTATGCTTGGAACCAATCATAACCTTGAACACTACATAATTAAAGCACATCAACTTTCTCATCCCCATTCTTGTGCAACAAAGAAGGCCCACATGTGGGATCAAATGGGTACACCACCGGAAGGTCTTGACCACCTTTTGACCGCCAACGCCGGCGGTCAAAAGTCAGCCTGGCGCTCTGCAGTGAGGGACCGTCTTTGGGTAGACCACACATGGACTGTCTGTAGGCGTCCAATCGCGTCCGACTCTCGTTGGCCTGTTGACAGTTCTGTTCAGCCTGGAGGGCCACTTATTTGCGCCGCATTTTAAAAGCCCCGTGTACAAAATTTGACAATCGGGTCACCATACCCACAGGCGCCGCCTCGCAATTCTCGCTTGCGGGCATTTCTGAGCGGCAAGCGCTAGTGCGGGTCATTGATTGATTTAGGGCACAAAACAAATGTGTATTTCATGGTGAATCATGAAACAAAAAGCTAATGATAGAAGTACGGGAGAGAGTGTGAAACGGACTGCACAATAAAGATACAAAAGACTGATCGTAATGCGTAATCGGACTTTGACAAAATACAAATGAGACTTAATAGTAAAAATTGAAACAAATGTGTGTTCACAATCACGCCAGGCTAGGATCCACTGCAGCCTCCTCTTCGGCAAGTGCTGCCTCAATGACTTCATCAGATGGCAACTGGAATTGATAATTCACGTTGAGCGCAGTGAATAGATTCCTGCCATTGAATATCTCAATATCTTGATTGTAGACGATCTTGTAAAACCTGCATTCCAGGGAAAGCCTCAGCAAGAGAAACCCAAAGCGAGGAGTTCTGCGATGGATAACTCACATGACAGTAAAATCGTCGCCCATGCCACGCATCCTGTTGAGACGAGCGTCCGCGCAGGCCCATATAGAGCTCGATCCGCGGCCAACCTGATAAATCGCAACGGCCTCGCGACGCTAGCGGAGATACAAAGGATCAGTTGGAGTCATAGGTTGGTCTGCAATGTGGAACCTTCATCACTAACAAGATAGGCAATTCGCGCACGGGTTGGACCGTCAGTGTGCGTCCAGAGAGACTCAGCGTCCAAATGTACACCTGATACTCGAAATTTGTTTGCGATCTGTGATTGACAGGCGATTGAAGATAGGCGATTAAAGAAGAAGAGGTTAGGACCCAATGCAATGAGTATAAAGGCTGGAATTACGTACTCGATGCCACAATGTCTTGAGGTTTGGAACAGGAACGTCTGTTATTTCTCCACACTTGGGATCATATATTCCAGTCAAAAGCTGTTGTGGCAGTTACAGATATGCAGTCAGAGTAAGTACAATTGGTAGCAACGGTAATGAAATTCTCACCAAATTGTGGAACTTTTCACGTGAATGCTTGCATGCGTTTTTGATGTGAGTATTGAACGTTCTTGTTCCAATGCCATCTGAAACACCGGAGGCGACCCCGGGGAGATGTTCTTGCTGCCATTGGTGGCCTTGCTGATTGATCTCGCGCTGTAACATGAATGTGATGCTAAATATCGAGTGAGTGTGATTTGTTGAGGGGAATGCGACTGACCTTGATGGTGCTGAAAAGGGATTGGGAAAGCCATATACCATCAATCTCCAACGCAGTGTAAGACTGGAGAGCTGGTGTGACAATGAGCTTGTTTGAGAGTTGAATTATGAATTCCTTTGATAATGAGAAAAGCACGTTGGTTGGTTTTTGTTCAATCACGAAGATGATAAAGGAAATGACACCCACATGTAGCTCTGGAGAGCAAGCCCAAGCGGTATTCACACTGCTGCTCGGCGATCGAGATATGTCCCTGGCTTCGTTTCTGGTTTCCACCGCACGCGTGAGCCGGTCAAGGGTTTCTGATACGTTCAAACCTTGAACCATGTCAATGAGCTGCTCAAGACGCTCGGAAAGTCTGTCAATCTTGTCAGTCAATTGTGACAGGGATGACCGATTGTGACCTTGCTCGACTGAAATTGCAATGTGCTGATTGGCACTCCCGTAGACCTGGAAGATAAGACCGTGATTTGCTTGTCAGTCAGGGTGCTTGTCTTCAATCATAGCAATCGGGAAACACTTACCATGGCGAGATGATGAGCGTATTCTCGATGAGCTTGGTCTAAGCCAGCCTTGATCGCCCGTGATTCGAAAAAGGCCATGTCGTGTTGCGTGAGCTGTCGCGAGGTGGTCTGATGAGGTGGAGAAACCCCTGGTGAGTGCGAAGTTGTTGATTCAAACAGTCTCTCGAAATCTTCACGCCCCGGGGTTGGAGAGCGACCGCGGCCAGATGCACCCGCTCGTGAAGAACCACGCGCAGTGGGGGATTGAGACCGGTCACTACGAGGGCGGATCGGAGCTCGCATGGACTGCAGGAGGCTTCCTCGCGATAAGGATGGATTGTTGAGACTTTGGAAGGAAGACATTTGAGATGACATTGTTGAGATGATTGGGTGAGTTTAAGACGGATATCAAAGAAGAACCAAGAAGCGAATGGATTCGATGGAATTGAGTGATGACAAGGTGGGATGGGATGACGAGATATTGGGAATCAGCAAAGGTGGACCAGTTTTTAAGGCCCTCTTGAGATAGGAGAACTTGGGTTCCTGGTGCGCATGACACTGAAACAAAGATAATCCAACGTTCGCTCAGGCCCTTTTGAGACCTCTTCTCGCGGCCCAACAATGGGCCTGGCAATTCCAGTTTGAAACTGAAATGCGGGCAACACGCGTCATTCGATAAAAATTTGCAATGCCAGTTTGAGAGATCATCGTTGGTGTCACGCGTTATTCAATGAAAAATCTGGAAAAGGGTTTCAAGATAGCAGCCTGAATGACATAATCATAATCATGTGCACCCATGTTGAACGCGTGGAACGACAGGGGATGGCCCTCCGTGACGGGTTCACGCAATTGTTTCAAGGCTCAAGGGGGATACAATTGGATCAAGGTGCCAGATCATGATGAACGTGTTTCTGGTTGACACTTCATTAAACATGGTCCGGGTCAAAGTGTCCATCAAAGACTTTGTCACCGTCAATTCCAGCTTGCGAAATTGGTCAAGTCATTCTAACAGGCAAAATCCAGGCTTAGAAATTGGAAATAACTTCGAAAATCAATCAATCTCGGTTTCGATTAATCATTTATCATCTGGTGATTGGTCACAACAAGCGCGCACTTCCCTGCTAAATTGGGTGAGTGTATCCCTCGCGTGCATTATTGTGTTCAATCTCATAAAGTCTGATAACTGCCCCCTTAATATGACCTTGTGCATCAGCCTTCGATGTGTCGACATAACTGTTTGGCGTCTGTCACCGAACCGGCGGAGGAATATCCGGAAAACACATCTTGCAGAGATAAAATTGTGTTGCTATCTTATGACATCAAACAATTTGAATGGGATTGGATCGTGAACCTGGCTGCCTTAAGAAATGACCTTGAAACCAATCGTGAATCAGAGCACTTTCAATGTTTCTTGATTGCGCTCATTGTAATTATCAAGAATCTCAAGATCCTTCGCGCTGAAGTACACCATCTTAAGGTACTCCGCAAAGAATGCGCTCGTTGTAATCAGCAAGAGTCTTAGGATACATTTTATGGTTCTGCATAGTTTTTCAAATTATATTTAATAGTTGATTGTTCTGCATAGTTTGCAAATTATATTTTATAGTTATTCTTTCAAGATCCCACAGAAGATAATATTCGGATGGAATGTCCGAAGATAGATGATTATAACCCAGGGATCAAACCTCACTGTCGTCGCTTTCTTCAGATTCAATTGCGGTTGGTGTGGGCCGCGCCCTTTTGCCACCCCTTGGCTTGCTCGCTCGTGGTTGAGGAGCCCTCACAGGGGTCTCTTGCCAAATTTGGATCCCGGTTTCAATCGCGCTGTTCCAGTCGTCGCAGTTCACAGGTGCCACGACCACTTCCGACAGTTGACGATGGACGTCCGCTGAGTAGTGCGCAGCTAGATTAAGAATGAATGATCTCGAGTGATCGTGAATGATCACTGGAGTCGAAGCCCCCACGTCGCGTCTTTCGATGCGGCGGCCATTTCCCTTGCCCACCTTGCAACTGGCCTCGTGACAGTTATGCTGAAAGTTTACAAGGCATTCAACATCCTAAAAAATCCCATCAACGTTATTGTTTTTTTGGCGAACTTGGCGAACACCAATGAAACACACTGACACTCACCTGAACTTTTTGGGAAAATATTTGATCAGAGACAATAAACTCGCGCATCCCATAAAATGGAACCACCCGCCCTCGATCGCACCTGTTCATTACCAAGACCGCCTTTGAAGGTGAACGCCCTGTTGGAGACCAAATTGAATGGATTCGACCAATCGTGTTTCCATGTCGCAACTGGTAATGACGGCGAGGTGAACTGGGTCAAATGATTGTATGGCATCAAGATAAATCCATGTGAGACTCACAAGCACAAAGTCCTTTGGCTCCAATTTCTGTCCGTTGGGCAGTGTAAGGTCCTTAACTTGGTCCAAATACCCTTCTTCAAAGTGGGCCAAACATGACGGGCGGGCCTCTTGAGGTTCTAACACACCTGCATAGAGAAGTTATCGAAGAACTTGTCAGCCAATCAAATAAAATGCATCACTAGTGTTCCACTTACCTCCTGCCCGGTGTAGCCGTTCAGTTTTTGAACCACTCTCGCGGCTCAGGCCTAATGCGCCATGCAATTCGGGTATTTCTTCCAAAAGAGATGTTAACAAAGGGCCACCTTTGACCCGCGCCTGTAGGCTTTCATCAAAAAACGAAGATCCTGATAATAGCATTCGCAAAAGGGCTCGATTGTTGAAGCTGTTTGCAATGTCCCTTCCGGGGCTCTGTCTGTTCGAATGCACTGACGCGTTGCGCAGACTGAAGTTGAAAGATTCGAATTTTTCGCTTGCAAAGAGTATTGCCGGACCAAACCTTCGGATCGACTCGCACAGGTGAAGCAACATATGAAACTTAGGTTTATTCACCCATTGAGCTGATGATCGAACCAACAGGTTTAAGAATGTGTCAATGTGACACTGTAACTCCTGAAGGTATTTTTCCAGGTCGTGTATCTCGTGTTGGAATATGAACGACGACAAAAGTGAAAGAGATGTCCAGACGTGACGCCTTTCTGTCGAGATGTGATCAAACAAAACAAACGGGACAGTTTGAAGAACGGTCCTGAACTCCTTACCAACCAAGCTACGATTGAACTGAATCAGGGTGTTTGGAATTATCGGTGGAATGCTCAGACCTTTCCTTTCAAAGCATTTCCATCGGGCAAAGATCTCCTTATATTTTTTGGTACCGTTTTTGAGTTTGAGCTCATGCATAGTGTCACGAAAGAGATATTTCGCAACTCCCAATAGAACCACATGAAGCGTTTCGACCGGGGTGTCCTTGTGACCGTCAAAACCTGAATTTTTGGTGAAATGGACTTGTAAAAATCCCTTTTCATCTGATTACATATGTTTTTCATGCTTACCCTCGAGTCTGAGCATTGGATTAAACAGGTGTTCACCTTGTCCATTGTTCAGCTGATTAAATAGCTGCTGGACCTCGGCAGCTTCAAGATCTCTATGAGCCGTTTGCATCTGGTTCATGAAGTAGTCATTGATCGTGTCTCGCTGTCCGTATTGTCGAGCCTTCAGTTCCACCAGTGACTTCGAATTGGGACGTTGAGCAAGTTTCCATATATCGTGAGTGCGTTCCCGGGTTTTATTCCAGTCGCGGGCTGGCAAAGACATCTGGATCGTGGCATGATGAGACAAAGAAGGGTTAAATATCTAAAATGTAGATAGGAAACATACCTGCTGTCCTGCCGCATTGCGGCATAAGAAATCGCGCACATAATGACCTTCTTTCTTGTCGGCTTGACGGGCTACCTTGAGGTCACAAACCCGGCAGGGTGTCAGGGTGATTGCTGGGTTTGTCGTATTGGTTATCTCGGCGTGCATCGGCGAGTCACCTACGTGACAGAGAACAACCGCCATGATCAAGACGTCTTTTCCAAGACTTTGGTCATATGCTACAAAGCCGTTTCTACCAATGTCACTGTAGGACGATCAGAAACATGTCAGTATGCGTACAACAAATCAAGTGAAAGGCCACAGCGCACTTTATATTATCAACAATTTCGTCCAGCAAATCAGGTGCTGATCCTACGTTAGAGGTTGCTAAGAAATGTATGTTGAACTCTTGATTAGTCCACTCGGGCGCTAAACCTGCGAGCGTGAAGTAAACACTCATGTGTTTGTTAAATTTTTTTGACACATTGCCAGACGTGTCATCGGAGTATAACGTAATTGGCATGTGTCGGATTACTTTACCGTCCGCCTTTGTGCGCCATGGATTGACCAGCGGGAGTTCTTCAAGCTGCAAGCCATGTCGCTCTGGATGAGGAAATTTAAATATTACATGTGGGTAAACTCGAAATCGAGAGGAAGCCGAATAGAATGTTGTACTTACGATACATGTTGTGACACAAGGCACTGAGAGTCACCCCGGAGTCCAATACTACTTCATCAAAAGCTCGCCAGCAGTCTTTCATGTTGATCGTGTACATCAAATTTGAATCAAAACTTGGTTCTTCCAAAAGTATCAAATTGAACCGATTGGAATCGCCGGGCATAGACGCAACATTCGCTAGAAGGCACTTGGCCATGATTTGACCGTTTTGTTGATAGAAAAAAATGGGTACCACCAGTTGATGGGTACGCAGTTGAATTGGCTCGTAAATATAAAGATGTCGGTTGTTTGAGGTCACCATTTGAACACGTGAAAGACGCGGGTACTCCTCACGCCATTTCTTACTCTGTGAGAGTCGGTTGATAGCCTCATTGGACGGAAGCTCGGGGATGAAGACCAGGTGGCGGCTTACCAAAGGATTGGCAAGCTCCTAAATGAGATACATTCGTCAGAGAACCAACCATTTTGTAGTAAAAAATCAAATATATGCCTTACAGATTTCAATATATTTTTGACATCCAGTCCAAACAAAGGTGTTCCGCCAGGACTCAGGCGTTCGACAACAGTAATACCCATTTTGGACTTCAGTCGGGTACACAAAGCTCTGACCGAACTCCAATCGGGGAGTTTGACTTTACAAATCCGGATTATCATGCGAATCGTTTGGTATTGAGAGCGTGAGAGAATGCTCCGACCTGAACCAATGATCAAAACTGCAGCGACTTGCTGTTGACAGACATAGCAATTCTTGTAAGCACATATGTCACCATTGAACCACACATTCGTTATTTCTTACCTCTTTATTTTTGAATGGGTACCACCCGTTGATCTCATCGGCGTTGGGACCAGCTTCGTCCAGAGATTCCTCGGCTGCCTGATCTTCGTCGTCCTCGTCGTCGTCCTCGGCAAGCATTTCTATAGCTTCCTTCAAATTTGAAAAATTCATTGGATTCTCGTCATCATCTGAATTGTCGGCATCTTCGTCGTTGTCAAAAAGATTATCATCTCGGATGAACGTGCGCAGCAGGGTTAGAGGGGACAGCGGCCTAACAGGTGAAGACGGGGGTGATGGCGACAATGTCGCATCGGGCGGGTTGATTTGATTGAACAAAGGGGGGCTTTGGATGTCTGTCCTTCCGTGAATTCCCAATGACATCTCTTGGTCGGCTGCTGCTTGAGCTATTACACGGGATATGGACGCTCGATGCGAATCGCTTGTGATATGTGGCCAGTAAGTCTGCATTGGCCTGNCCGCCGTTACAGATAGTGCATCGGAATTTTTTTTTGTGTGGGTGGAAGGTGATATCTGCAACACGTTAAAAATATATTATTGACATGCCAACTTTGATCACGAGTGAAACTAAACTACTCACGTCTGTCCGGGATAGGCAGGAGCGTAGCGATATTGACCATTGTCAATAGGAGAACTTGGTAACTCTGGTGATTGCTGTACACTGGTGTTGCTATAATTGGTGGTGCGATGAAACAAAACGGAGCTGAAGAAGGGACCAAAAAGGTAGGTCTGGATTTGGTCACTGCCAAGTCGGCCGCGAAGGCCGATTTCCAAAGACTAACTTTGGACCACGGGGCGCCTGTCAGCGGTTCCTCGCGGGGCGTCAGACAGGCAGCTACCCGGTGGTCTGGCTCGGTCTCAAGACCTTTTTTCGTCTAGGCCTTATGTGGGCTGCGTAAGGCTGAATTTGGGCACAGAACCCTCCGGTGGTGTAGATGAGATGATTGATTTCAAAAAATAAATTGATCTAAGAAAGGTTTGAATGGATTAGTAATATCTCTAGATCAGGTATTCTTAAAGGTAACACCTGGAGCAAACTTTCTTCAGAAATCCAAATGATTTTGTAGTAAATTAACTTGAATGGTTTAACCTTAGTCTTGTCTATTGACTCTCATGGCCAGCTATTCACTCCCTCTCACAGTAAATCTGTGGCTTTGCTTTTAGAATAATCAACTATTGCTTCATCCCAATCAATCTTGAGTGTTTGTACATACCTTTTTCACAAACACATTCATCAATTATTCTCAAAGGTATTTGTTGAATCAGGCCATTATCTGAAAATCATGGGACTTCACTAGCTTTTAACCATGATTCTTTTAACCAAATAGTTATTTACCACCAACCAGCTCAAGTCATGTTGGTGTACGATTTTCAACATACCACAAACACTTTAATCATAGATGATCTAGGCTCGATTCAATAGGTCTAGTCATCACATATCATAGCTGGTTATTTTACCAACATCACCAGTCTTAAATTGTTGAACTGGTAAAATCCAATGAGTGTTAAATGAAATCAATCCATCAATTCTCCCCAAATCTGGTTAGTCTCCCTAACAAAAGCTTTACCGGCTCTGACTTACAAAATCAAATGTCTACCTGAACCCAAGAATACTCTGAATCCTGGGACCAAGAATTGTGGAAGCCAGCAAACCAAGAGTAGGATTCCTTGCCAAGTTGTTTTTGAACTTGGATTGGCATACTGTGTTGAACCACCCCTGGGCCTGGTGTCTAATGTGTGTTTCAGAACAGCTTGAAATCTACAATCCTCAAGATTTCCATGGATATTGGTCCTTAAAAAACACCTCAAGTGACTCATGCAAAGGGTTTCATGACCCAAAAAAATTCACCATACCATTTTATTGGGCTTCCTGTTACTTGTAGATTTCATGACACCTCCAGGTGCTGGCTAGCAAGCTACTTTATTTAACTTTAGTTTTTCACTGCTTAGTTCCCTTCATTGCCAACCCAAAAGCCTTTCATGTCTAACACAACCTTTTCTTTAACCATACTCACAAGTTTGGCACATATTTACAAACTTATATCTTGCATTTGAAACTGATTTATGATGATTGTTAGATTTGATTTGCATTGCACAGACTCTCCAATATAAATTTTATAAAGATCCTAGGATCCCAATGTATGTTCACATACTGAAGCATTGGGGGACCCTCAGGCTCAACTACTTAATTTATAACATCTAAAATATATAAAGTAAAGTGAAATAGAATGAATGCATGTGTTTGATAATGAATGTGCTTCCAAACAGAAAAAAAGGAAAACTATTTCTCAATGAATGGAGATGAAGATCCTAAGCCATTGTGGATTTGAATGAATCCTCAATCATTGTTTTAAGCTCTTCACTTCCAAACGCTCTAAGATGTAATAAAATATTCATCGCTCCTTGTAATTCCACAGCATCTTCTTTCGGGTCTAAGCGATCTACTTTTGCTCTAGTTTCCATGGCTAATTTCTTCACTTGTTCTTCGAAGATGTCTACTTCTCGCCAATTGGAGTGTAAATACTTGAGCACTTCTGTTGCATCTGGATGGATTTCATGTTTTTCAAGTTGAGAGATGAGGACATCCCTATCGAGACGTTCCATGAGCTCATTGTGTGTACCTACTCAAAGGTGATTGATTTAATTGATTTGTTGAAACAAAGAAAGAAGTTCAGATGGAAGAATAAGATAAGTCTTTATATCTTTGTATGAATTGATGCGGAAAATACATCAAGAGCAGATTTTAAAAATTCACTCACGTTTCAAAAGGTAACTATGGAATCGCATAAAATTATGATAAGAAGGTGCAAGGTACTGAATTTCCTTATTTTCGATTTTCAAAATTTCTTCATGTATCGGCCAAGCAAGACCTTTCTCTTTGGTTTCAAATTTGGTCAGTTCAGAAATAAAATCCATCATGATTTTCCGAAATTCCTCTGTTCGATATAAAACAATCAAATCCACTTCTGCTTCGGGTGAGTGAAATGCATGAAAGGTGATCAAAGTCCAAAGTTCTCGACGTAAGGAGATTTTAAAATCAACCCTTTTGAATTGTTCAATGGCTTCCTTCATGATCGAGCTCGGGGTAGGGGAGATTCGGAGAAAAGATGCCACTTTAGATATCGCGCTTTCAACAAGTTTAGGAGCATTGTCTTTTTCTCCAAAGCCATATAGATTCGAAGTTCTTGAGAGTAGACTTCGTAAGATTGCTTTATCATTTTCATTGACTCCCCTGATTTGATTGTCAATTTGAGTCTTGATGAGGTAGTTGAAAACGTATTGTCCTTGTGCTTGCGTCGGATCGAAGTCTGCAGCTGTAATCGCACAAGAGACGAAGATCAGATCAAACGATTTGTCCTCGGATGGTGATTCTTAGAAGACACGAACCCTTCGTCTTCCCATCCTTGTATTCTATTGGATATCTCCCGTCTGCACAAGTGCAGCAATTTCAATCATGAGTCACAATCTCTTCAACGTCATATATATATATATATATTTATATCTAACTTACGTGCTGGTGGCTCTATTTGCGGAGGTCTATATACTTCAAAGTAGTCTAGTCTTGGTGTCGCATCAATCTTCGGAGGCTTTACTTGCGTAAGCCCTTCTGCCGTAGTTTCGCTTACATCTTGTAGGTCTTTGTGAACTGAGATCATAAGTGAGTATTCAACGTAGCTCGCATCATTTATCAAGAATTCGACTAACCAGGTTTGAACGGTACCTTACGAAGTAACATATCATTTTCCTCAGCCTTGAGCGACAAGAATTCCTTCTCAGTTGGCTTCGGAGGCTGAGGCAACTGAGAGTCTTCTGGTGTTCTGATCACTTTGATCTCGGGCTTTGTTCTTTCGCCGAGCACTTTGATCTCTGGGTTTGTTCCTCCTTCGGCAATCACTTTGATATCTGATGCCTCAGCTTCTGAACGAAACATCGGCCCTGGAAGGCATTGTGTCAACCCCAGTAGCAAACTAGCCAGGATGAAGAAAGTGAAGAAGGTTGTTGTCCCCATAGTTTTTAAACGAGTGGCTTCGGAAGAATTGTGGGTCCTTTCGTACTTCGAAAAGATAGATCGTGATGATCTGATGGAACAGATAAAGCGAGACATCAGGTCAACAAGCTCGTAAAGATAGAATGACAATAGAAAATGGATGTGTACCGTTGGGACTTGGGTAAGGAGTAATGCATCGAGATTCGCTTCGTTGGTCGATCTCCAAAATGTGCAGTGTGAGGTTCTGAAGGTCAATGATTGTGAAATTCTCCTGCCCACCTCTTCGCGAGGCCCATATATTCGGGCATTCCGAACTGCGTGGTTTGATCGATGGATACCATACGAATGACAAACTGATACACAGCTTGGGCGATGTATGTATGTACATACGGTCTAGATCGGATACGAAGCAGAAACATGTTTTGATACGCAATGGGATTCCCCTCTACGAGGCAAAGGAAACAAACCACAGGTTGAAGAAAAGGCAATGAGGCCAAGATCAAGCTGCGATGAGTCATGATGTTGAATGTGACGCTTCTGAAGTGCTGCGTGGCATTTTTCCATTGAAAACCTTCATGAAAGTCCCCCGTTTGGTGCAAACTTAAGTTCCTCGCACCGCCAGGCCGAAGCGTGTTTTATAAATAACGTCGGTTGCTCTTGGGCCCACGTTCCACCTCCGGTAGGCCTCGACTGCACGCAGACCGGCTGAGTGGGAGCACCGGAGAATCGGGGGAATTTTTCTGAGACTGTGAGACTGAGACAGTATTGAGATTTGTGAGAATACACAGCTCACTGTATTAACATATCAGATGCTTTCCAAGCAATGGCAAGCATACTCTAGCTACATAACGCAAAACCAAAACTAAACAGCATTAAGTCAGAATCCTTTTTTCTTAAGCTTTGACACGTGCCATTACACCTGCATGTCCACGTCTGTCACAGGTTTGACAGGCAGGACCCTGCTTGAACGTGCCTCCCGTGTTTCAAGCAAATTTTTTCCATCACCATTTTTTTGCATCACGCATCATCACCACCTGAAACAATCGCTACTTTATATACGATGGCATCGATATCCCGACGATTCTCCCGGCAAACATCAAGCAAGAAGTCTTACTTCTTTTTTCACAATGGGCAAGACGAAGACAGGACCTAGTCCGACTCTCATCCACGCGTCCTATCGATTCGCCAACCCTGCCTCACCAATTCTCCCTAGACCAAGGCTTGATGGTCCGGTTGGCCTACTTTGTCCAGTGTGTTCAGTTCCGATGGTGTACAAGGTTGAAAAAACGGATGCTTGGCTGATTGCAGTAAGTAGACAATTTCCAAAATCAAGCTCTCAACCCAGCCTATTCTGACTCATCTTGCTTTTGTTAACCCTGCCCCCCAAGTGTCCTATCCCCAACAACAAACACAACTGGCGAACCTGGCGATGTGATCAACTCAACCACGAGATCGCATTGATCAACATGGGAGAGGAGCGACCAATCATTTCTGACCCCAGTGCCTGGGGACCAAGGGTAAACACCCGAGGGGAAGTTCTTGATGGCCTTCCGGCGACGTCAAATGCACAGCATTACCATCCATTCTTACATCGCGCTCCAGCTCCCCCACCCTTTCAATCCACCAAAACCGGAAACGCACGCAACGAGACAAAAACTGGTGTCGAGTGTAAACGGCCATATGAGGGGACAACATCCCAAAACCATAAGAAGGCAGCCAACAAAGACTGCCCTTTTCAGTACTGCCTTGGGGTACGTGGTTTTATTTACAAATGTTTCTCTTACATCCTTCCCTTCCCTTCCCTACTGTTTCTTTTTCTCTGATATCGTTTCCTTTGCCCTTTTCTAATAAACAGTGCTGTACTGTTTACGGCTCCTTTGTCTGTCGCAAACACCCGCGCGCGTCGGCGTCAGCGCCGGCAGCTCAAGGCATTTTGGGCATCCAGGACATTCAGCAACCAATAACCGATGGTATTGCACCGAGAGAAGTCCAGAACTTACCCTTCACACGTCGAGTCGCACCTGCCTCACGTGCACAACCTCATAAATGGGCTCAAGCATCGAACACAATCGGCCGCTGTAGAACTCTTTCAGAACTCAGCTGAAAGCAGAGCCAAAGAGGGGAAGAATG
>MWRL01021966.1:0-10213 GCA_002157085.1 Melampsora occidentalis | reverse complement strand
AAACTCCAGCGAATCGAAATAAATAACATTAATTAAGAAACAGATATGCAATTGATCACCCCAAAAAGCTCCAACAAATCCCAACCAAGAAAAACCCACAATCTCTCAATATACCCAGATGATTTTGACCAAATCTTTTTTGAAACGAATCTACAATTCATTCTTGATCTAATTCTTTTATTTCATCTTCTTGTAAATCTTCCTCATCAATCACTTCCTTAGGTCTCTTACTTCTCAATCTCTTTTTCTTGACTTTTTCTACAGAAGGTGTAATCACTTTAACTTCACTTTTTCTACGTACTGATCTATCAAGTTCTTCTTGAGTTCTTTGACTCCAAATCTTTAAAATCCCTTTCACGATCTCTGGTACTGTAAAGTAAAAAACAGACAAAAACCAAATTTCAATCCTACTTTTTGGGAAAATAAAAGATTTAAAATCTGAGTTCTGAAGAAAAAAAAAGTTACAAACCTGAAGGTGATGGATTCTCATGATAATCATGAAATTTACGTAAATAATACTTTTTAATTTGTTTCCATCGACGTCTTAACGTGTCAGCAGGCCATCGATCCCATCCTTCATGACTCAAAAGTTTCCAATCAAACCCAGTATCTTCTTCCATTTCATGCTTCTCTAATCTAAAGCGTTTTCCATGAATCAGTTTCCCTGAAGAGGAATTTGTAAGCAAAAGGAATACTCAACTGTTGTACTAGTATAAGTATGTCTCGATGTTTCCATGGCCCTCTTGGAGTGGTATACAGAGTCTTGTCTTTAAGGGACATAATCCTACATTGTGAGAGTAAGAGAAAAGAGACGAGAATCAACCAAAAGAAAAAAAAAGAACAAAATTCCAGGAAGAAGAGGACAAGCGAGAGAGAGAGATACCATTTAATCGCACACTGTTTAGGAGATCGTTTTCCACCCATCTCCACACTAACTTGTGACCAGAGTCCTTCATACTTCAAATCACCTTCAGCTTTCATTTTTTCTAGATGTCTCTTCATGATCATCACTAATTGATCTTCTTCTTCTGGTGTCCAAATTCCTGATTTCTTTACTGTTCTCAAAGATACGCTTTCTCTCCATCGATCTAAACAGTCACCAGGCGGTCTACCTACATGAGATGAGACTTTAACCCAAGATCTACCATGTTGGGTCACAGCGTCTATCAATCGTTGATCTTCGTCCTTTTTCCATCTTCCTTGCTTACTATTCACTTCCCAAGCTCGAGTGACAGTTTTCCAGATTGAAATTAAGCTCCGACCAGGTAATTTGCTTGCAAGTTCCCGGAAGATCGAGTTTTCTGATGTTTTATCTATCTTCACACCAACACGAGTGGGTATAATCAATTCCCTCATTCCTTCATCTGACAAATTATGTTGTTTTTGATAGAGTGCTATTGTTGAAGAAATTGTAGCCTTCTCTGTATCACTATAGCGACCTTGCTTGTACTTAAATCCTATTATCACAATGGGTACAGTTCCGCATCAACACAGTTCCACATCAGCATATCAAACAAACTCCCTCGGGTTCGAAGACAAGGTACAATCTCAAGCCAAAGAAATAGCAGGATAGCTCACCAAATACATCGACCAGTTCCTTAAGCTGGGGCGGTCTGAGCCAACCTATTTTCAAGATCTCATCCCTCGTTAGTCCAACTAATGCTTCACGCATGGTGTCCGAGAATTTCTCTAGCCGATAGACCCAATGTCTGTTGGTTGCATCAATAAAGACTGGGTTTTCACGTGCCCATTTAGAATTCATAGGAGAGATGACTTGATCTTCGAGAGTCGGTTCAAATGTCTCATTACCATCATCGGGAAGAGCGTCGGCAGACTGCTCACCTCCCTGTCTCTTTTTGTGTTTTTTGACACCATCAGACACTTTCAGAGATGATGATTTCCGCTTGCGCTTGGCTGTCTCAGCAGAGGATTCAGGCTTCGAAACCTGACCAGTAGGATCATCTTGGGTAGGTGTCATTTGAGAAGATAGATCTGTTTCACGAAGCCGTTTCTTCTTAGATTTTTTTGGATGACTTGGATCGTTGAAGTCTTCAGTTGCTCGAGGTTGTGGATCGATGATCATATGTGCTTCTGTATCAGCTGATTCATTTTTGTGATCAACATCAGCCGCGGTACCGACACATCGTTCCTTCGGTCTGCCAGCACGTTTCTTCTCACGCTTCCTTCGGTCAGAGATGGCAGTCAAATCTTCAGATTGACCCTCATTACCTTCAGGAACCAGATCTTGGATTTCAGTGGTGTTGATGGTGGCATAATCAGATGGTAAAGCGGCAGGTTGACCAATATCTTCCTGACGAGAAGAATTTTCTCTTCCTTCATGCGCTGGCTTCTGTTTATATTTCTTTTCGCGCTTCTTGTGAGGACGAGTACTGCTCAATCCTTCACTTGTTTCAGGGAGTTCGGATGACAGATCACCGTTTTGAATATTTACTTCAGATCCATTGATGGCAGCAGGTGAGGATAAAGTCTTGGGTTCAACTTCCGTTCCCTTTTGGCTAGATTGCTGTTGACTGTCAACTTCTGACTCGGACAATTTCTTTCGATCACGTTTGATTTTCTTGACCCTTCTCTCGACCTCATGCGGACATTCTTGATCGACAAGACTTCCAGCTCCCGGATAAGTATTTTCATCCTGTTCAGTCGTTCGAGATCCAGAACCTTCGTTCTTCCGTCTTTTTCTTTCTTTTTCTAATGTTCGAGCCGCTGTGGCGATATTGACCCATTGAGATGAATCAAATTTCATAGCCAAGATTCTGTCATCAAGTTTGATTGTAGAATCTTCTAAAGGACTAGTCATCTCAGCTGTTTTCTTCTCTGTGGAATAGGTTTTGGGGTTTCTTTTTCTTCGTTTCGCAATCCGAGCTTGATCATCAGCCCATTTCGCATCAACGTCTAAATTCGGGTTTTCATTCGAGTCAGGTCGAAGACTAGAAGAGGACAGAATCGAGCTCGAAGGGGTGACATGATCCGGAGCGTTGGACATAACTACATCTGATTTGTGGTCTGATAATGCGGGGGTCTTGTTCTTTTGAGATCTTTTAGCGCTGTGTGTTGAGATGCTTGAATTTGTATCCTTGAGAACTGACAAGCTAACCTTCGATGCTGATGCAGTACAAGGCTTTTCATGAATTTGAGCTGAAAGATCGTGATATGGTTCTTGTACATGTAGGTTTTGATCAGACTTGGCTGAGCCAACAATTAACATCGAATCATGTTCAGAAGTCTTAAGTTTATGATCTCGTTTCTTTGATGTTTTAGTTTGAGATGATTTGAATGAATCTAATCTACTCGACGATTTTCCATCAAAGCTAGAAGAAATTCGTTTCTTGATCTCATCCAATGTAGTATATTTAGCTTTACGTTTACGTTTGAGCGATGAAGCCAATGCCTCAGATAAAGAAACATATCCGGTAGTTTTGCTTGTTGATGGTTCGATTGGTTTTGAAGAAACGAGAAGTTGATCAAGTGAACCGGAGATTCCATCCTTCATGGTCAATCAAAAAGTAATTCAAGAATTCGAAATTATCCACCACAAAACCTTTGATCGAGCGTACACAACGTTCTAGACTAATGATTTTCTCGTTTCTGTGTATATAGGGTTAAGATAGATGACGGTTCAGCTCGAGTGTGGAAGAAAGACTGTTTATGATGACTTACGAGTGAAGTGTGGGATGATATTATACGTCTTGGATCTTGGTCATCCTTGAGTATTCCTGAATCCTGGTGATGATGGTCTTGGTAAAATGGAAATGCTTTGCAGAAATCAAAAAAAAGCCGACTGAAGTGGCCCCGCTTTCGCTTTGCCCACCCCGCATGTAATGAGTCATCAAGTCTGCAATCGAGTGTGATCGAGGCCGGGTCACTTCAAGACCCCAAATTGGAAACCCCTCAAAACGTCATCAGGGCGTCCAAAAAATGCCACATCGTATTCTCTTGATTCTCATCTCAGCTTGACTTCAACCTCATGACCAATGGAATAGTCTAGCCGCCACAGAGTTTAATTTTGGATTGCATTGTCATATATATTCAATTTCAATTTCCCTCTAGCACATGGAACTCAGGCATATCTGAGCTCAAGAAATGATAACCTACTCAAGAAGCATCAAATCCCTTTGATCAACTCATTCAGATTTGATGGTAGGATTATAGATATGAGCATGAGCTCTGATGATCTACATAGAGAGATACCAAACAAAAATCCAAAGCACTGGATCATCATTCTTACTTTCTTTGCACTGTGTTGAAATCTAAACTAAAATTTGAACAAAGTAAAAAATCAACATATAATCTGATTCTCAACCCAAAAGTTGTGGTATGTATGCACCTTTTCTCAAACATGAGGTTCAAAGTGGATGTTCTGAAAGTCTTAAAAATGGTTTCGAGGCTTGATATATTCATATGAGCGACTTACTTTCATCAAGGCAATCATAGCGTAAGAGCTAAAACCACCTTGAAAACCGTTTCAAAATCAAATCATCATCAATCTCTCTCAAGTTACGTTACATTCAAGATACATCTCCTCATTCAATTTCAACTTCTCAAAAACCTAAAACCAAGTTTCAATCTCTCATTTTCATGGAAGTCGGTACGCGTATTGACAGACGGGAATCGGTCAGAAAAACAGGCTCTCGGATAATGGTAGCCGAACACGCAGTCCGACATCCATTCCTATCAGACGAAAGCATCAAGGTGATCTTTTCAGACATCCGTTAATCGCTCTCAAATGTCTCAAAAGAATGGATGGATAGGATGAACAAAAGATGTGGTTTCCCTAATTCCCAGTCTCTCTTTGTTCAACTCAGATAAAAAAAATTATTACTCATAAAAAATTTATTTCATCTATTTTCATTATCCGAAGCAGTTTTTTCTCATTAGTAAAATTTTTCTCTACAAAAAATTATTCATAATAGTTTAAAGATCTACTTTCTTCTCTTTTAAAGAATCTGTTATGCTTGAAGGATCTCATGAGGCAACTCAAGCGTTTCGTGACATCGATAAGATCCTCGAGAACTATGATAACTCAGGTGGTAGCAATGTCATCTCCATGGCTCAGTTGCGTACGCAGGTCGCAACCGTTATTCCTACCTCTAATTACGACTTCGTCTTCCATTTCTCTGCTGTCGCTCGTTGTGCCATTGAGCTTGATCAAAGAGCGGGCCGTCCTGTCTATGAGATCACTAGGGAACCGCCCTGCAGTTTGGCCCCTCTATCAATGCCGCCAGTTGTCCTTGGCGAGGGTTTTGAAGATCCACCGGGTCAGGAGTTGTACGCTCCCCTCAAGGGTTTTTTGGATAGACCTATTCCACCCCCTCCAGCTATTGAAGAGGGCTCTAGATTCGAGGAGATCCCTCCAACTACCACTCAGATTGAGGATATCACCATGTTTCCGGGAGGAACTTCAAAATCAACAGCTAGACCCCCTCCGACAGGTCCTCCAGCTCCTACTATTAGAAACAGAATCTCTCCGGCTGTTAGTCTCGGGTCAATTCATACCCCGGCAGCCGGCCCCTCCCTTCTTACTAGAATCCAGTTCTCCAATAGCCCCCAACAACTCGCTCAACATCATCAAAATTTCCGTCGTTCCTCTATTTATAATCCTCAACCACGTCACCCGGCTCAACCCAATTTCATACCGCAGCCGGTTCGTCAAGGAACTTCAAGAGCCATGCCTCACCACCAAGCTGTTCCCAATGCCAACAAGGGAAAACAGCGTCTTGTTACCCCAAGGCCCCCACCATCCTCTTTCTCTTCTATCGAACCTTTGTTCCCAGCACCAGCTGTCTCTGGAGCACCGGCTGTTTCCGGAATCCCAGCTTACGCTGGTCCCAATATCATGGACGATGTTATTTCCGTCCCATATTTGGATGAAAACGAACATCTTGTGCCCGAAGAATTCTCTCCCCTTTCTCTGCAAGTTAATAAAATCGTCCTTTTTTACAAAGCCGACATCAAAAAGCACGTTGCTGGTTTTAACTCAGCAAAAAATCGACCTCCTAATTGGCAAAATTCTCTCACTAAAGACCTTCTCGAATATAATTTTGTCGATTTACGAAAATTCTATGGCGCAGTCGCTTCATCTGACCCTCCTCAAGGTCGTCTTCGAATTAACGAGGATGGAGATCTCAAAAACGTCGAAGGAGCCGCTCCTAAAGAAATCACAGTCATCACCTACTGGCAAAATTTGTTGGCAGTACTTAGACACGCATGCATTGCAGCTTTCCCCCCGGCCGCCATTTCCATCAAAAAATACTTTGATTATATACTACGTCTCCCTGGTCTTTTCCAAGCGAGGGTTCACTGGGAGGATGCTAGAGATTTTGATGTGGAAATGCGAAAAGAATTCGCCTCCAGACCTCATCTATTATGGGGTGACTTTGCACATGATTCTCTCAAAGGTATCGATAGCCGGATACTTTACAGCAGCATCAGCAAGATTGGTCGAGCAGCAGTCCCGGCTCTTCCCCCAACTCTTCCCCCAGCACCTCGTCGCCTCGCTAGTGACGCAGGCCCGTCAGATTACCAGTCTTCTCAAAGAGCGTCTTATCAATCCTCTCAAAGATCAAATGCTCGACGAACATCTGCTTCTAAGAAGACAAGAGGTCGCCGCGTTCGAGCACCATACAAGGTTCGAGATTCTCGTGGTCTACCTTTTGCTGACCAACCTTGTAATAATTGGAACATGGATGTTTGCCCCTTTCCGGACCATCTATGCGAGCGAGTACATGGGGTATGCAACAAAGATGGATGCTCTGAGCATCATAAAGGATGCTACGCTCACAAATGAACCAAATGATCGAGCATTCCTTAGGGGTCTGGAAATTGATTCCATGTCAAAAGGCTACTCCGCCGCTGTTGAATCTTCAATATACGCCGACCCTTTACCTTCGGCCCCGCCCTTATCAGAAGATCCTCGTGCAGCATACGCCATCAATCGCCGCCCTGATTTATTTCAAATTAATTGTTCTATAAATGTAAAAAACTTAAAATCACTTCTAAAAAATCACCCTAATAAGCCTTTCGTTGACTCTATCATTCTCGGTCTAACTGAAGGATTCTGGCCGATATCTCAAAAACCATCCGTCGACACAGTTTTCCACCCTAATCACACTTCTGGAGCCGAAGCCGAGGAAGTCCTCACAAAAACTAGAGATAAAGAAGTCGGACTCAAAAGGTTATCACCTCCTTTTTACACTCTACTGCCAGGAATGAAGGTATCGCCTTTGTGTCTTGCAACCAACCCAAACTCAGGAAAGGTAAGGATGTGTACAAATATGTCTTTTGGCAAGCCCTCACCCAACGACTTAATCAACAAGGAAGACATCCAGATTGATCTCGATGGAATCCCATACTTCATTCCATATCTATTGTATCACTATTTTGGTAAACACAAATTCATCCTGTGGAAATCAGATGTCGACGCGGCATTTCGAAATCTTCCAGTCTCTCGGCAATGGCAATTCCGTCAAATAATCAAGATTGGTGATGCTTATCACGCTGACAGAAACGTCAATTTTGGATGTTCAAGCTCCCCAAAATTGTGGTGTGCTTTTTTCTCTCTAGTGTTATGGATAGCTTATTACGAGTTTAAGATCACCGACATCAACTCCTACATGGACGACTCGTGGGGCATCAGTCGTGCTACAGACATGGTCTCATTCAAAGGCCGAAAAATCCCACTGGAACAAGCAAAATTCTTACAAATCTTCGATCACATCAATCTGCCCTGGGTTTGGGAAAAACAAATTTTCGGGAGTACGTTGGATATCATAGGTTACTCGGTCGACTGCGAGGAACTATCGATCTCACTTCCGGAACAAAAACGAATCAATCTCATCATCGCCCTTAGGAATTTTACCTCGGAGCTATCACACCCACTCATAGAATGGCAACGAATCACCGGGTGGGCGAACTGGGGCCTGAACATCTTCCCTCTAGGTCGATGGGCCTTACAATCGTCATGGGATAAAATGGCAGGAAAAAGTCTGAGGCACGCTCACATACCTTTAAATAGAATGAACGTGGAGGACCTCAACTGGTTGGCGGACGCTTTAGAGGCATGGCCAGGACGACGTGTTCTGAAACATCTACATTGGAACCTACCGGAAGCCGATTGCATGTTCTTCTGCGATGCTTGTCCCACCGGCTTTGGGTTTTGGCAGCCCTCCAACGGTTGTGCCTGGAACTACATCTTACCGCCACCATCCCGATGCAGCTACTGGGCGGAGTTGTTGGCAGTTGTTGCAGCAGTCAAAACCGCAGTGGATTTCAAGGCCTCAAAAGTCGTTATATTCACGGACTCGGAATCAGTGGCTTACCTTTTTAGCTCACATCGACCAACACCAGCAGGGCGAGTTCTTTTCAGGTTCGTCGTATCCCTCATGCTCAATCAACCAATTGATGTCAAAGTCAGGCACGTACCTCGGGAAAACAACACAGTAGCGGATGCATTATCAAAACAAAAGATATCTTTTGCTAGAACCCTGGTACCTCACCTTCAACTTCGTCCTCTCACACTCAATCCAGAATTACTCCTGGGCGGCTATCAAAGTCGCTCCCTCCCTTCGCTTCAGTAACTCTCTCTTCATCTCTATTGTTCTTTGTTACCTTATCGGTATGCCTAAAGCAAAGAAGACCAAAGCTGAGAAACTGGATTTCAATCAGCGAGAAGAACTGAACAAGTTAGATAAAAAGAATCACCTAGAGCCATCGACCATCGCTAAGTACAAGTCGGGATTAAATCGATTTGTGAAATTCTGTGAAGAACACATCATCCGCCCGATCCCAGACATTGTCACACTCTGCCACTTCATCACTGTTGTATCTCGTGAAGTCTCCCCGGATACAGTCAACAAGTATTTGACAGGTATCGTTCATTTCGCACAACATAAGTTCCCCTTTGTGATTGAGGCGCGTCATTCTTGGCAAGTCAAATCGACAGTTCGAGGGTGTCTAAAAACTCGATCTCGACCAACGAAGCAAGCAAACGCTTTCACCATTCGAGACGTGGAGACGTCAGCTTACTTTTATAACACGACTTTCGATGACGCCCTATTCAATGTGATCATCGCTATGGGGTTCGCGGCTCTCCATAGATTAGGAGAACTCACCATCCCTGACTCAATCGCCCTCAGAAACAATCGAAAAACTATCCGCCGTTCGTCAGTCATCTTCTCACTGTGCGGAACAGTCATGTGCTACTCCCTACCATACCACAAAGGCGATCCGTTGTACAAGGGTACCCCAGTCGCAATTGCCGACCGCCCCGGAGACAAGACCTGCCCTATTCGAACAATTCTACACTACACCTACTACCGCGACAAGCGTTTTCCCTATCACCCATACTTCCTACTCAGGGAAAACGGCACCCAACCAACTAGAACCTGGTTCATCGATCGACTTGAAAAGATCTTTGGCAAGGAAAGATCGGGACACTCACTACGTGCCGGAGGTGCAACAGCGTTCGCGCAAGCTGGGATGGAAATGGACACCATTCAATCTATCGGTCGCTGGTCGTCCGAAGCCTTCAGAACGTACATCAGAACTCATCCAATATTGAATTTAAATAAGACTCAACGTTGCGTTCAAGCATCTGGCTTTTCCACGGGAAAACAAATCGAATTTCCGGGAGCTGTTATCGTAAGCCTCCTAAATTCGATTTCCTTTTTCCATCACGAAGTACCAAGACTTCTTTGCCATATCACATTCGCTGATATCCTGCATACTTCTTCCTCCACAGCCGTGGGCCAGTAAGAAATGAAATCACCCCATATGACTCGATTTGTCAGGGGAAGCGTTGAGTGAGTTTGTCACAAACTCCATCAAAGAATCTCCACGCTGAATAATGATCATCCTTCTTCACAGGGTCAATCATAGGATCATGTTCACAAGAACCATCCAACGCACTCTTTTCAAAAAGTCAATGTGAAAACCTTACTTTTTTAAAATAGTCAGTACCGCGCAATGCAGTCGCATTTGCTTTCTTCAATAATCAGCATTAGTGGCTGACATGAGGCTTCAACTTACAGTTTGAACGGACATATAGAGTTCAACACCTTTCAATTTTCTATCGACAAAAATTCCATACATCACTACTCAGTTACTACCATCACTACTCTATACATCTACGAGGGTGGTTGAACTCCGGGGTTTTTTCTCTACTCACTTTGTCGTATGTCTGATTCAGTTTGTTTTA
>KZ146306.1:7382-23813 GCA_002157085.1 Melampsora occidentalis | reverse complement strand
TTAGATTGATCAGTAGAAACAAGATGAACAAAAAGAACAACTTACCTCAGAGAATTGAAAGACCAAAATTGAATCGGTTGGGTGGTGCAAGTAGAGTTGGAAGATGGAGGTTCAAGGTAGGGGCGTTTAAGTTGTTGGAGCGAAGTGGAGATTGGTTGGATCAAGAAAAGAAACAACAACCTATAAACAAAACAAACACAACAAAACAATCAGTAAGATCAATCAAGAAGAATATGAACAAACAGAAAGGAATAACTTACCTAGAACAAATCAAATAATCAAAATTGAATCGGTTGGGCGGTGCAATCAATCAAAGTTGATGGATGATTTGGTCAGATAAAGGCTTGATCAATCTATAACAAATCAAAATCAAAATAATACCAAACAAAGAAATTCAAGTCAGACACGAGAAGACAAATAGAAGGAAAGAATGAAAGAAATTAGAAAGAAGTAGAGAGAGGTACTTACATAAGAACAAATTGAAATCCAAATAAAATCACTGGGAAACCGGAGAAAAAAACTGAGAGCAAATCGGTTGGAGTTGGAGAACCAAAAGGTATATAAGGAGGCTGTTGTTGGTGATGAAAGAGGGGAGGGAGGATAGTGAGTTAGGGATGTGGGTGTTTGTATTATTGAATCATTGAAGCGTCCGTTAGAGTTGGTTCTCAATCAAATTGTGATTTTGTGTAGTGATCAAGTCTGTGTTGGTGTTAAGTTTGTTATTGATCTATTAGTGTTTTTTTTGTGTGTTATCGGTTGTGTTGTGTGTGTTGGCGTCTGTTAGTGTCTTTCTGAAGTGTTATCAAGTTTTTTTATTGGAGTGAATTAAAGAAAGAGTTATAGGTTTTTTTTATTTAGTCTACAAATCAAGTACCCGGGTCTTTGGGTCAAGTCAGGGCCAAGACTGAACCTGGGTTCAATTCCAGGATAAACTATTAGTTTTTTTATTTTTTTTTTGGTTATTAGTTTTAAAGTGTTGTAACTCAGCGGAGAGGAAAGCTTTAGGGTTAATATAGGTGGTACCATTGGATTTTGCCAGACTTTGTGCATCCATCTACAGGGATAAACAAGGTTTACGGGAAAATTCGGAGAAGATTGAAGTTGTTAGAGGTGTCCTACGTATTTGTTTAGAACTTCTTTTAGGTTGAAGGCAGCTTTTAAGCATCATAGTTTCATCTACCTTACAAGTAGTGATTCTTCCCTTCTCCAGCTCAGCCTACGCTAGACTGCGTAGGAGTTCTACACCGTCAGGGTCAGAGGGCCAAAAGTGAGTTCCCCTCCTCAGTATGCACCACCAGGCCTGCTACAATTTTACTTTTTGAAAAACATTACCTTGGCCATGTTGTGAGCATCTATTGTGACCTTTGCTTCATTCTACAGATCATGGAGACCGACAACACTCAAGATTCTTACTGGGAATTACCTACTCGCACAATTGCTCTGTTTTCCTTCTCTTCTCTCTTTCTTCTTATTTTTTTTCTCTCCTTTCCCAAATTCCTGGTTACTTACACGATTCAGTTGTATACTTCTTAGTGTTGTGTGGCCTTTGGCTTGATTTCTTGTTTTCGGATCTTTTGTTTTCCTTTAGTTTTTTTTTCTCTTTTCATTTTCCCTATTAGTCAAGTCTCAACTCTTCACCGGTCTTCAAGTCTTTTTATAGGAGGGGAGAATGTAATGATGTACACATCATTAAAAACATATTATTAAATACAAGCATATACTTAACTTAGATACTTAACCACTAGACTTAGCGTGTTCTTTTTACTTTTGCTTGATGCTCCACATTGTACTGGCTCCTTAGGGAACTGAGACTGATCTCATTTCTATTCCTTGGAGTCAGAACTTAAATAAAAAATCATCATACATACCAGAAGCAGCGGGCCAATGCTCACATCCACAAAGCAAACGGTACTGCAATTTAAGCAATGGTTATAAATTGTGAACCTGGTCGTGTTGAAGAACGTATCATCTCCTTTGGCCATACCGTTTCAGTTGTCTCAGTCACTGGTGACTTATTGCAACTGTGTACACAATTACTGATGATGATGCTTGTTAGACCTTGAGACAGAGCTTCTCTTGGGCGGTGATGATTCTGTACAATCATGTTTTGGCGCCCAATAAGTGTACAACCAATAAACCCCATAATGACATGGGAGCTGACAAATCTGGTGAGATGTATTGCATTGGCTCATGTGGTGGTATGGATGAGGGCAGATTGGGTGTTTGTATCTATTGATCATGTGTACTTAACTTGCTATTCCTTGATGAACTAGGACCCTATGTTCTCAATGACAACACTTGTGCCAATGGTCAACTCATGAAGGCCAATGCAAAATGCATGCTAATCTTGCCAGCTGTCAAACAATCTTTCTTGACTCTCTTCTTCAATCTCTCCTCCACCCATTACAAAACCAACATTGCATTTGGTCAAGCCACTGGCGTTTCTTGGGTGTCTTCCGGGTTTTTTAATGACAAGCATGATTGTGGTGTTCAATCTAATCTTGTGATCACAAGGGATGAATTTGTGAATGAGAAGCATGAAGACTGCAATGTGACCAGGACTGCAATGGATTTCTTTTTTATGATGAACCTTGAGACTGATGAGGTGTTGGTGCCTGATAAAAACCGTCCATATTCTATCAAGACATCCTACTCTGATTCCCCCAATTGCAACACCAAAATCCAATTGGGCTCCTTTCCAAAGATTATTGTCTGGCATTCCAAGACACCCCATCATAGCACAGCTTTCACAACACATGACCAATCCGGTGCTCAAGTCATGCCTCAACAGGCCAATCTCATCAACTTTGGCTCTTCCATCCAAATTCCAACTTCTGTGGTTCAACGTGTCAAAGGGATCTATGGGAAGACAGAGAATATGTCTGATACGGCATCTTCATATTACAAACAAAGTCAAGTGGAAGATTATATTGATGAAATGAGGAAGAGGATTTTGGCAATGGTCATTGAAGGCAAGATGAAGCTTGCTGACCGTGACAAGCTGGATTTTTGAGTCTTGTTTTTTTTCCCTTTACATTTTCTTGTTCTTCTCAGATTTGTCTTGGCATTCACCCTCTTTGCTGAATTGATTGCCACTCAAAGTGCTTGATTTTGTGCCCAGTTCCTCATTTTATTCACACTTGTGTAGCTTGGCTTTTCAAAAAAAATCTTTACAGCTATGTTTCATTTTGGTTCTTCATTTGAATCTTGCGCTTCTACTCTGAGTAATATTAACACAGAGTGAGAGATATCTTAAAGAGGCTACACATGAGATGCTAGGATTTGTTCTCTCAACCGTTATTCTACTTGAATTCTTAGTTATCTGAATTTCCTCACCCATAAAATCTTTGCATAGCATCAATTGGTATTTCTGATTATACCAACAATTGTCCCTTTGCTTGTCACAAATCTTACTAAGAATTCATCAAAAAATTTTCTTCTCAAAAAAACCATCCCACCCTCCCATAAAATAATTGAAAAAAATATTTAAGAGTTGAAATCAGATACGAGATATCTAGACTGTCAAACTCAAGTGGATCTGCCATACTTAGGATATCTGTTGTTCAAATAAAACAAGACTAGTATACAGTGAAACATCAATAGCCAAAAAGGGTAGGAGGAGAAAGAAATATTGACATTCATTGTCAACATTTGCAACCCATTTTGATGCATCTGAGTATGTCTGTGAGAGTTCAGCATGTGGATAATTGTTGATTATTTCATCAATATGACGCCCAAAAGGTATGGATCTATGATAATATGTAAGAATAATATAGTAATCAGTCTCCCTCAAGAGTATTCTTATGAAACGTGGATAAGGAAACTCACTAGGGAACCCAAAGGAAGGAATAGCTTTTAATTTAAAAAACACAGTGCTTGGGCAAAAAACCTAAGGCGTAATGCCAAGGTTGAATAATGTCTCCAAATAATGACGACACCCTACAGGGCGGTAGCGGATAATAAACAGTAACTCAACAACTATAAAAAGGAAAGATAATGTAAAAGACAACTTCCTTTTTTTTCAAAAAATAATGACCTAATAAACTTGAAACTGAAAGCAAAATTGAAACCAATAAGAAATCAACTACATGTATAATAATAGTTTAAACTCCTTCCTCTCTTTTTTTAAAAAAATACATGAAAATAAACACGGAATAAGTGGAATGAAATTGAAAATATCTTATTTAACACAACCAAGACCACCACAAATAGGAATAACCAGGGACAAGGAGGGAGGGTTGCTTCAATAGCAAACAATGAGGACAAGATTGATCAAGGATTATCAATGAGAGAAACTTTGGTGGATAATTCAAACAGTGGTAAACAGGTGGTGGAAAATCAATGCCATCATTTTTTGGACAGAAGATAACTGTAAAGTCATCCAAATGTTAGTACCAGTACCATGTAAGTACAAATTATCCAACGTTCCCATTTGTTAATAACAAGTTACCAACCACAAGTATTCTTGGGTTCAATGTTGTCCTTTGAAGCTTTTAATTTACTCTTGTAAAATCATGATGCGCCTGACCTTTTGTTCTATATGGAAATGGTTTTTAAGAATGTATCAGATTCTATGTTAGTCTATTTCACATTATGATTTGTATATCCTTGCACATCCTTAGTATTGCAGATCCACTTGAATTCTTAAACAAAGGAATTCACAAAGGCACATTGATGCATCCAATATGGCAAAAATTCATTGAAGGGACTCATAGTGCTTTCATGGAGCGGAATTATCAACTGGTAATTTCATCATGGAGAGTTTAATGCTCAATTTTAAAGATTCACCATCACTTGAGTCAAATAAAGATCTAGATTATAAGGATCTTTATGGCTTTTATTGTCAAGTTCAGGCATTACGTAGTCAACACCTATATTGGTTTACCAATTCAAGTGAATGGGAAGTTTATCTTGGTGTTACTTTATCATTCCTATGTTTAGGAGTCCCAGGTCTCATACTTCATAAGTGTACTTGTACTGTTGCTTCTGCAGAGGATTGTCCTCGATTGGTACTGGTATCATATTTAATGCTTGGGATTGAATCTGAATATGATTAGATTTGTTATATGATTGGTTTTGATAAGATCGAGATGAATAATGAGACCTACTTCTCCAAAATGAAGATGACAGTTTAATTATTATAGGATCCTTCAAAAATATAAGTGGTTCTCATGTTTCACATGTTTTTATCTTTTTGTATTGATGATTAATTTATTTTACCTGATTGTGCTTGTAATCTAGATTGAGAGTAGATATTGCGGTCAAGCCTACTCCCATGCTCTGTGTTATAAATCCTACTCACAAGAATTCATCTTGAGGCTGTATCTTCAGCTATTACAAGACTTTTCCCCAGTTTACCTGTAAGATTCAAGGGAGCATCAGAAGGGCCATGCAATAACTTAGCGGCTCACCACTAACCGCTATGGCTGACAACTTTGTACACACAGCTTCCAAATTGAGACGTCTTCCCACGCACTCAACCAAAGAAGATGTCACAAATACATCTCTCCGGGCCTTGACAACCGCTCATCATCCTCTTGGACAAAATCAGCTCACTGACCAAGCGGAGCTCCACATTCCGGGACCAAGTCATCTGAGTCACAGGCATGTATAAGGTCAATGAAGCTGTGGTTGATGCATAGTAAACAATGTTCAATATGCCTTATAAGGGGTACAGCAAATAGCTATCGGGAGTGAGCTTGGGTGGCATCCATTTTGTGTAATTTCCTTGTAGAAATACAAGGTATGTAGGGCTTTGTACCAGTTGGCCTTGGTGCACAGGGAGGTGCTCCGAGCAATTGTTCTTCCGTTTGCTCATAAAGGGAACAGGAAGCAGAGGCCTTCTCATCAAAATTAAGGCCTGAGCAGCAGACAATCTTCTCTTGGGTTAGAAAGGGCACTGGTCCCATTGTGGGTATGAACAAACATGCGGCTGTGATTACCTGGAGCCAAACATACAGCTGGAATGACTTGGAGCTGGTCGATTTGGCATGCACAGAAAGGGGGTGGACAAGCAGAGGTGGGTAGATCCACATAGGGCAGCACAGGCTGTACAGGGTCTGCGGACTTACTGTACAGATGTTACATGTATGCCTATCTAGGGAATTGATACAGTACAGACAACTGCGGCATAGATGTTAGCAGGAATTAGCCGCTGACATACAGCGGCTACTGAATTGCAATCCCCTTCCAATATTCTGCCATTTGAAACCGTGGAATTGAAGAAAATAAACAAAAAAATCAATGAGGTTTTATGATTTTTTTGGATTTCATAAACTTTTTGGATAGATTAAGAAAGAACCAAGATGAAACATCATCCATTTGGAATTCCGATGTGAGTTCAACTGATTTTAATCAGGTTTTTATGATATCAAAAATCAATGTAGCTATATTGGAAAGAGGATATTTCAAAAAATAGGTATATAAAAAAGGATCAAATCGGAAACCAATTCAAAAACAGCAAAGTCAATTTTTCAAAGGTTGAAAAAACAGTTGTGTCATACAATACACAAAGTGAACTATGTTTCAGAATGTAAAAAGAAAGTCTAGAATAAATTCATGAAAACTAAAAATATGAAATTATTTAATTGTTGAAATACGACCTGTTATAAACCAATGAGGATACATTTGAGTTTCACTCCATATCACATATGTAATAAGAAATGATCTGAAATGGATATCATTTCAGGGAAACATTTTGTATCAGTCAATTCATACCATTCTTACAGTCATTTCAAGAGTTATCAAAATATCAAATCATAGAATCCTATCTGAGTAGCATTGAATATTTTTTATGTTGAAGGATATCATATCATTTTCAATACTCTTGCCAGATGGCGACAAACCAACTTGATCTCCTCAATACCGTGACAAGTCCTCAATCATCACAAAAATTAGCTATTGAAACTGCACATTCACTATTACAACAAGAACCAGATAAAAGCAACAAAACCTTATAAATAATCACAGATGAAATGATACCATTCAGATTTTTCAACGGTCACCCTGATTTAATTTCTCCTATCTATAACCCATTACACCAAGTGACTAGATCATCCATACAATCTTATAACCTAGGTCTCTAAAATATGCAACTTCTCGTTCAAGTAGTATAACCTTCTCATCTATCTACAGAACATGAAATTGAGAATCTATTCTTTATTCACTAGGACTTCTTGGCAATTGTGAACCTATTAATCAACATCATATCATGATAGCTCTCAATTCAATTTTCATGAGTATTCATCCAAATTCAAATCCAGAGTGGCTTGCTAAGTTATCTAGAAAGTTTGGAGTTGGAGTGTTTTCAAGTCTTGAGAAAACCACTAAGAAATGGAATGAACAATACTTTCCTATTTTCTTGAAGTCACTGCAGTATATTTTAAAGAACATCTCCACCAGTGACAACAGTGGTGAAGAAATCAGTATTGAAATTCTGTGTTTTGTCATAGATAGAAGCAAAACAGGAGAATTTAATCTCTTATTATCAGACTTTTCTATGGAAATAATCATGTTCAACTTGGAAATCAACCTTTGACTTGTCCTATCTCACTTTCAACAAACTTCAAAGAGGTTAATTTAGGCTTTCTCAAGGTATCTGCTACATTATTGTACAAGCTTGGTTTTCATCCTTCATCAAGAAAGATATTTGATCCTTTCCTGGATTTCTCTAATGACTGTGATCTCAAGTTATAATTCAAGATTCAAATTATGATTTTTCATATAGACTCCCATTGGCAAGAAGAAATAGTTGAAGGACAAAAAAAACTATTGAGGGAATGATCCTTTGCTTGGGATGAATGATTCTCATATTCTTAGCTGGATGTGTATTTGTATAAGTAACCTCGCGTATGTCAGTCCCCCTGTGTTGATTTTTCTCATTTTCTTGCGCTAGGATCAACAGTTATATCGCATAGATAGATTCAAAGAAATCTCTCAAATCTTAGTCGGCCAAATTGACAGGACTGGAAGATCATATGAAGCCAAGCAGTTGATAGTATCTCATATTCCAATTCAGAGACGTCCAAATTTGCTTTCTACGCTCTGAAATCATTGATCAAAAGTGGAGTTTCTGAACCTTCAACTTTAGAAAAGGCTGAACCAACGTATTATAAAATTGATGATTCTATGATCTTAAGTGGATTGAATCATCCTCAATCTGATTTGCTGTTAGATGAATGTAGCAAAAAATATGCTAAAGCCTATCAAAAAGCATGTTCAGTGAGCACTTTATATATTTCATAATGAGACCAATAATGACAAAACATTGCTTTCTAGGTTGTATGTAAGCTAGACATGAAGCAAATTCAACTGCAAGAAGCAATAGTCTTGGTTTCAGAGGCCAGGGATTCACTTGACAATCAGATGGCCACTGGTGCATTTGGAAAGCTTTCCCTCTTGCTTGCTTGATTTTTGGAAAAACAAGAGTTAAAAGATGATCAAGAACTTGAAAAAATCACATTTACCTATCTTGACGTTTTAAACTCAAAGGCCAAGCAGGGAATTGCAGTTCTCAAAGTGATCTCTATGTGGTTCAATCATTCAAGTAAAAACATCTCAAAATATTCTACTTTGCTTTGAGCACCTGATACATATCAATTTGTACTGGTAATCCCACAACTATGTGCAAGACTTGATCTCAACTCTTCAAATGTCAAATTTCAAATACCATTTTCAAATTTACTTTTTTGTGTTCTTCAACACCATTCATTTCATTCAGTTCTCAATGTTTTGTATCACCTCAAATCATTTACAGAAATTGATAGAGTCAAGAATACGCTCACATCAGAATCAGGAGATGAAGCTACTGAACATGGTATGATGTTGTATGGACAAGCGGAGTATATCATTGCAAGAGGAAAAACTCTTAAGCCTCATCAAAGCCTTTTGATCATACAAACAAATAGCTAGTCACTCTTTAGATACAAAATTTTTGAAGAAAGCTACCAATAATCACTGCAACACTCTTACTCAAGATTCTAAGAAGGGTCTCCCTGGTGCAATACTTGATATTCCAGAGAGCTTTCAAATTCTAGAACTAGTCAAAGAGGATGATATACCAGTATCAGCTAATTATATCCCTGTAGATGGGAAATTGCATCATGAATCTCTCACCTATATCTCAGCTTACAGAAACACATTTGAAGTTGGCATTGGAAATCAAAAGGCTAATATTCTGGATAGTATAGGAACTGATGGGATTACATGTTGTCAGATTGTGAGTTTATAATTGACTTTCTGGTAGCTTTTAAGATATCCCTCATCAAATTTAATTGCCAATTATGGTTCAAGAAGATTGCTCACTGGAGAAGAATGGAACCTCATGTGGATGCTGGCTTTGGTTTCAGGTGCAAGTGGTGAGTATCCTAAATAAAGGTTTGATATCATCTGCAAGAATTTGCTTGCTTAAAAGACAAAGACTACATTTATTTTTCCCATTTCATCACAGGTGAATCAAGTCTGATCACCACTTTATTATCTGCCGGCAGGCCTGCTAACAAAGGAGCTATTCAGTCCATTTCACCCACGTGTACGGGCTGTCATTGAGCAGAACTTTGGAGTGATGAAAAAACATTTGATGTGATGAACATGACTTGTAATTTGATACCCAAGTTGGACTTGTGCCAGCAATGTATGCAGTCCACAATTTTATAAGACTTGAAGAAAAATGCTTCTCAGACGTGGGAGGATCATCAACTGCAAAATGAGAGTGTGGCAAGGCAAATCAGGAGAGCTTGAAGTTGGAGTGGTGGATCATCTTTTTACTTTCTCAAAATCAAAATGATCATAACTGGTTGCTTAGCTTGAATTGAAACCAATAATATATGTCAGCTGTGTCATTTTTGCATTTAATTGTGCCAAACACCATCATTCAAGCATCTTTGATCAAAACAGTGCAACTTCCACTTTCTCCCAACTGCTCAAGCTTCTCAAGTAAATAGTTCTGGCACCTTTCTTTGATGATCATATAGCCTCCAGATATCTCTGGATGCCAAAGGGGAGCTGTCATGATGTTAGCCTTCACCAAAGCATTTCTTTACTTATAGCTCCCAATCCTTTCTATTTCTGTCATACTAGTTTACTGTCAAGTAAGGCACTTCAATAGTAGATTTCAAAGAGGGAAGGATCTCGTCCCCAAGATCACTCAGCACATCCACTCCCTGTTGCTATTGTGTTGTGCGGCGCTTTTCAACTAGAGCTGATGTGACAGGACAGTATCATTGATATGCCTTTTGCCACACATGTGCTCTGAACTGGTGTTACCAACATGTGATATCTGCTTGTTGCAGCATCTGGACTGGGCTTGCCTGACCTTGTGATCAATTAAAACCTGGGAGCAAATTTCAGAAATTCAATTGTGTTCCCTGAAGCTACACACATCTCTAAGCCTGTTTCATTGTTACTTTTCTCTTGGCATTGAGATGGACCGGGAGATCTGGGAAATTCTGTGTTGTCAAAGTGGCCTGTTTCCAAGGGGGCAATCTTTTAACGGGAGGTGGAGGTGGTTAAGTTGGATCAGAAGCCTCTTCTGCTGAACCAATGATCATTCCAAGTGGCACTTCCATCTTGGCAAGAAGCAGAAAAGGTCCCATAGCCCATTTGGCTATTGTGCATTTGTCTCCTACCAGTCTAGCCCACATGTCTTGCAAGATATTGAGTGACAAATTTGCACAACACGGCCTCATGCCACAAATGTCGCTTGGATTCTTGACAACCCAAAACTTCCTGTTGATCAGACAAGATAAGAAGATAATCATCACCAATCAAAAAAGAGTACACACTTTTGTGAACTCTGTTGCACAATTGCCAGGGGTCTTTTCAAGACTTCTAAGTGGCTTGGTGCATTGCAGTACTCTAGTGCACTTGCCTCAAGCTGCTATCTCCCATCCTGACTTGGTCATTAACCCTGCTATTTTCTCTCTAATCAAGAAGTCAATGCTCATTGGCATTGATCTATTGTGCCAGGCTTGGGCGCCTCTCTGTTCATATTTATCTGAAGCATAGCGAGGGGAAAGGGCAAGATGAATTGTGGCTCTTGGTATGATTCTACTCATTGTAGCTCCTCTGCTGTTTCCCCATGTTTCCACGTAATATTGATAGAGCTATGAAGAGCTAGGCTCTACCTTGAGAAGAGTACAAAATCACGTCTTCAAAATCTTGCGCCAAATTCTGAGTATTGTGACAGGTTGTTACTTGATGATTTTTCCCTGTATTGCTAGTCCATGCGTAGGGGATATTGAAATATAAGCTTGTATACCACCGAATCCGCTCAATTGGCTTTCACTAGCAATGCAATGTGAATACAACCAACATAGGTAAGAAACTTCTTCAGTGAACATCTGGAGCTTGGGTATTCTCATCATGAAGCCTGGGTGCATCCAGATCTTTGACGCACAGCTTTCTGAAGCTTGTCATTGACGGGTGGGAGTAGCATTCGACCAAAAAGTCTGCAGGATTTTCTGTATTCTTCTTCTTGACTCGGCCTCTGTAAGAAATTTTTGGGACTTTGTACTAGACAAGTTTTTGTTTCTTTGATATTTATGGGAATGGGGTAAGCCTTGTGAGCACCCTTATAGTGGCTGATCACGCCCCACCTTTTCCAGCAGCATGCGACAGGTGGAGGTGGTCTGGCTAGGGGCTACTGATCACAATTGTATGTATGGCTCAATCCTCAGCAACCCACTGACACAAAGCATGATACATTATCAGGTGTTGAAGTGCAGAAATACTTGAATGCTTGCAAAGGTTGCTTGCTAGATGGACATATGATTGGATCATTGGATGTACCTTCACTTTCCTGTTAGCCTGGGGGTAAGTGTGGTGCTGGGATATGAGGCACGGTTATTCCTCCCTGAAGCCATGTTGAAGTGAAGAAGCTTGCAGCCTGAAGCCAGGTAGATTGGGGGATTGCAAAGCTGAGGAGGCTTCACTGTGTTGCCCTTGTCTGGTCAGGGTGTTCATTTGCTGCCTTGAGTGAATCTGACTGAGCTGCACAGGTAGCAACATCCATTGCATTCGATTTGAACACACATGAGCTGATCTCATGGACAACCGCCCAGTTTCTGAGTGCAACAACTGAAGATTTTTATAATCAGTGCTGAAACTTGATGCTTGTAAGACAGGGCAGTAATGAGGTGATGGCGATGTGGGGAGTTGAGGTGTCCCAAGTTGCATACCTGTTTTGTACTGCATGTGATGCACATGCTGTATTGATGGGGATAGATAGGGCAATATCCCAGGAAAACACAGACATAATGAATCACTGGTGATCCAGATCTCATTGTTTTAAAAAATGATTGTGTTTAATGTGCAATATTTAGCCCTTGGGCACAAAAACACCCTGCAGCAGAACACCAGGTTAAAAAAAGAGGAACAGCAGTTTGGAGCATCTGTGCTGTGGTGTTGGGACACTTGAAGACCATGGCTTTGTGTAATATGAGGGAGCAACAAAAAAGGTAGAGAAGGAAAACAGTATACACCATGAGAAACAAGTTTGAGAAAACTGTTTGGGTATGTGGAGGTAAGCAAGCAAGCTTTGAGATTGGGGTAGGCAGAGCCTACACCAAAGCTCCTCCCTCCAGATAGCTAGTGCTGGATTAGAAACTCTTAAGTTTCTGGGTTATGCCCCTATGGGCCTGGAAAGACATCTTCTAGTCTTGAGTTGGAGAAGAAATACTCTGTCTCTCCTGTGTTATCGTCCTCTCTCTCTGATTCTCCTGGCCCATGTTTACATGATAGGCGGTCATGCAACAGCAAAAAAGAAAGAGAAACTGAAGTAGACAGAATATGAGATCAAGAGGAGATTTGATGATGGTGAGATGAGATGAGGGTCGTGTGATTTGATTCAATGGCAGGATGGCTGACCAGTGATCGCCAGCAATCTTTGACAAGGATGTTATTGAGGATGTGTGATTTGTGAGGTGTAGGTGGTTGATGGACTGTTGAAAGGTGATTGTTGGACATTATTGTTGGGGATGTGAGTTGAGAAAGGGTACAAGACAGAGGGGGAGAGATTGTTGTGGCCGGACTTCATGTTGGGAATGTGACTTGTTTGTTGTTGATGGTGAAGGTGCTGGGGGGGTTTGTAAAGAGACAGTTTGGGTTTGTATGGGATTCTGGTAAAGAAATGTTGAGGTAAGGCATCTTGATGTGAGCTGACACAGCTGCTGCATTGGTATGGGTCAACTTTCATGTTTCTTTGGACACCTATCCTGGCTTGAGGTCCAAATTTTTGTCTCCTGCCCACCAAGCTCAACCTATTGGAGTTTTAACATTGCTGAGCTTTCTGGTTACCTACCATGTTGGTGTAACGCACTGGATGATACATTTCTCATGATCAACACAATGGGGATAGCTGAGTGGTGACCTGGTTGATCCTACTCAACAAGAGGGATGAAGACAAAGAAGATACATAAATTGAGGGAAGTTCCATAACCAACAATGTGGGAGGTAGGGCTAGATTTCAAAGAAGAGAGTTCAGTACTGAAATTGCATACAATGGTGCCTCAAAAAGGCCTTGAACTTGAGGTTATCATTCTTGGCCTTGTCATTAGCTGAGATAAATACATCCTTAGCATCTTGATCAGCTCTCAGGGCTTCTTTGGACATGGTCTGTACAATATTCTAGCCGATTGGAGCGACCAACAAAAGAAACAACTTTCAGTGCTTTCAAAGAACCAACTGTTGGTTTTCCTTTGCTACTTGGTGCCTCCCTTTTTTCTCTTCTTCCCCTTGTGAGACTTCTTTGCAGATGACTGCCAGTCTCCGCTTATTTGGAAGGCTTCCCTTTTTGTCATTATGGCCTTTGAAGGTCACCATTGAAAAAAGACTGGAGAGAAAGCCAAGATAGGCTAAGCTGCGATGAGGAGCTGTGGGGCAATGACAATGATGAGCTGTGTAGCAATTGCAAAAGCATCATCTACATCTTACACACTTTGCCATAATCCTGAAACTACAACATCTTTGGGCACACTGTGTATATGGACTGGAAGAGCACATACTATATTGGGTTCAGCTGTGAATCAATACGAGTTTCACACCACAATATTGCAGTGGCAAAGGCTTGACAAATTGTGTAAAATAGAAAACAATTGGGCTTCTTTCACTGAATTATGTGGTCACCTTTTGATATAACAACGCTCTGTGAAGCTATGGAATTCTAGGAACTTGAGAGGCTCCAGATGGACCTAAAAGCAGTGCTTTCTTGGAGAGTGTCACTTCCCTGTCGATTCAAGCAAAGAGCAAGAGCACACTTGAGAGTGCTGATAAAGTCTCTCATGCTGCACATCTAGACAAGGTTTGAGGGAGCTGAGCACACCAAATGCCGAATATGAGTGAGTGCTCACAAATTCTGCGTGTGTGGAGTGGAGCACATGCACTCAGCTTGTCCTAGTTGTGGTTCATTGTTTTTCCAGATGCCCACTCTGCCATCAATAGCAGTCCATACTGACTTGTAACAGGCATATTGGGACATAGCTTTGTAGCTTGTTTCTTTCTTTTGTGTTTGACACATACACTTACCTTCATTTGGCTGTCCTGAGGTCCCAGTCACAAAATTACATGCTCTGATCCATAGAAAATCCCCTCACAGCTCCGACATATGGAGTTGATTAGGTTCTTGAATGTGTGACTGAATTTCTTTTATCAAGTTTTACTACCTGATTGCATCATATCCTTGTGCAACTGCTAAGTTCCTCTATGATATCTCAATATGAGTAAGCTCCTTGGTTGCATGTGTTGTGCTAGGTGGATGAGCTCCAAGGTTGGTTCATCATGCATTCTGTGGAATGCTTCTATTGCTCACCATAAGAATGGATGCTGCTAAGTATAGGTGTTTGGAATTGTCCCCAACACCATAAATCAACTGCTGAAGTTTTATTGTGTTGGGAAGACCTTGGCAAATTGTGTTGCACACCATGGACAGTGGAAAAGAGATGGGTTAAGTTCAGGGAGGAGCTGTTTGCGTGAGGAGTGCAGCTCGGGATCATGACCTGCAACTACAAACAGACCAAAGAATGGTCATAACATGGATGTCCAAGGATAAGCAGTTATCTTGGAGAAGATTGAGATGATGGAGGATCACATGACACATCTATCACTCCAAGAGCATATAAATACTCAAGAACAAATGCAGCTACTTTGGTATTTGAAGGCTGTTCACAATCATGTGTGGCCTACATCTACAGTAAACAACAGCGCTGGAAAAAGGCAAAGCCTTCACTACCACTAAGTGCAACTAGGGCCTGTTTGGTAAGGATTATCCCAGTTGAAGTCGTCAAATTGAGAGGCGCCCACTTTGAAGCATACAGTTGAGAATTTGCTGTTGGGGTCAGCGAGTGAGGTTGACCTTCAAGGGGTAGCCCTCAAGATGACCCTTCTAAAGCTGTCAACCTTGAGATTTTGATCTCTTGGTCAATGCTCTAGTTAGATCAGCAAGGGTTCTATGGATGTAGAGATAAAACACAAAGAAGGAAGAAGACTTACACTGAGAGGAGTGACACCAAGAGGCACAGTTTCTCTTGCGCTTTCTCCTTGCTATGCCACCGAGACAAACAAAGACAGTGATTCAGGAAGCCAAGCCCAAGGTAATTGAACCAATGAGGATGAGGGCAACATCATTGACTTCTTACAAGATGACAGGGTGAATGGCCATGTCAAGATGAAAGATGGCAGCTTGGGCAAGTGCACTAGGAAACGGTGTGGCACCAAGCCCCATAGAAGTCTTGAAATTGGCATTTGTTAAGCAAAGTTCGCAAAATTATGTACTGTTTTGTGATTGGTGATGATAATACTATTCTCTTGTTGTCTGGATGGGGTGGTTTCATGTAAATTTGACGCCCAATATCTTGTAAGCTGTGTGGGCTCGACTGGTAGTAGAAAATCCATCAATAGCCAAATGGTCCATCACACCTTTTTCGCTGTATGCCAAGATGGACACGCTGGTTGGGAAGATCATTCCTTCAGCAAGAGACACCTGTGATCCGACTCAACAGCCTCCGCCCCCTGTTGGCAGTACTATTGTTACCTCGGAAACAAGTGACTTTGACAACTCGGAATTCCCTTGATTGCTCAATCAACCCCAATTTCAAGACAAAGGAACAATGAATCAGGCTTACAGGTGTGTGTATTCAGACAGATAGTGAGTGAGCAAAGAGAATTGGATTTTTCAGATTTGCTCTCAAAATTGTAAGGATTGCAAGCTGGATCTCTGGACAAGCTAAACAAGACTCAACAGAAAGATTTACCTTGTCAACAAACACCAGTTCAGATGACATCTACAAGTAAGAGGAAGAGTAATGATACCCCTCCACCTCAAATCAAGCTGCAAAGCCCAGCAAAACACAACAATGGCTTGGAGTCAATGCGCCAAGTAGTCTGGGGCCAGATCATCTTCTGCTTAAAATTCAGAGTTGAATAGCCTCACTTAACAGT
>MWRL01021924.1:0-16792 GCA_002157085.1 Melampsora occidentalis | reverse complement strand
TTTCAAAGCAAATTTGTGAGAATCAGATGGTTTCATCTCACTATGGAATAGCCATCAAAGCTTCAGACTTTTGATTACCTCTTCCATAAACAAAAATCTACTAAGAAACATTGTCAAGAAACATTGAAACAGACCATGTTTAACCTTCCAAGCAGTAACACCAATATCAAGCAGTTGGATTCTTTGGAAAGAGATAATGAAGAATTGGTAACATCTTTTCATCAATCCTCCTACAAGGTTCTATCACATCTTCAGACAAATTTGTATAATCAGGAATGTTCTGTTTGCCTGAAAGGAGGAAGATCAGAATACTTGCACAGGTTACATTTGTGGGATCTTTTTGTGATCAAATCTTATCTTGTGCACCTGAGTTTAGACAACAGACCTGAGCACATAGCCGTGTGGAGAAAGTTGTGGGGGGGGCCATAAGTCCATTTTCTACTTTCACTGGGAGGAGAATTCTGTCACTTGAGCCAGAGTGTGCACCAAATTACTCAGACTCATGAGTGCACACGCATCCACAGTGACTGTGGCCACTTGTGCACTGCGTGACTCTGAGTAATACATGCCGCACTCCCGCCTGAGTGACGGGATTCTCCTCCCAGTGTTTAGGCCCTGCTTGGTAGTGATTATTTATACTACATACAGTATAGTTTTTTACAATGTACTGTGCTTGCAAATACTACATTATTTGAAACAGAGCTTCAATACTACATAATATTCTTGAACTCTCACTTGATAGATATTTTGTCACTCACCTTCAAATTCAATGAATGGTGATCTCGCAATTGCAACAAGTTTTCCTCCACTTGTTGTTCCACTGATACACCATCATTGATATCTAGTTATGAAGGTTTCACGTCTTTGGATTTGAATCCAGAGCTTGGTGATCTCATCCAGGCTGCTGTAGAAAAGCTTGCCATTGGCACCACTTTGTCCAATAACCCCTCTCAACCTTTGATGCCAACTTACTTCAAGAATCAATCACATAATAAACCATTTTTTAAAGCTCACAAGAAAAAAATACTGATATCAAGCTTGCCAATTCATTCCAATGACCCCATTTTTTTAATAAAATCAGTGTTTGGTTTAATCCCAATTACAAAAGGGATATTTGTGTTACAATTCAATAGAATAGGAAAGTAAAAACTTCAAAGGTTCAAATCCGTGATCATTTTGGACTAGATAAATAATCACCAGATGATCAATTCACATCTTTGGGGTCTGCAGATGAGTTGGAATGAATGCGGGCATGGTATGCTGATAAAGTGGTGATGTTGGGAGGTATCAATCATTGTCTCTTTGAGGAGTCACTCCTTGGTGTTTCAAGTCATTCAATAGGTTGTGATTTGTGATTTATCCTTTATAAATCTTTCTCTCTGAATCTGAGTATGTGTCCATGTATGCATCACATGCGCAGTTTTGACTTTCCTCACAAAGCCTCCAGAGCTGTGACAGGTGGTGATAGATCTACATACACACGCGTGCCATGCTTTTACAGCGGGCTATCCTTTCCGTGACATCTGCGTGATACACTACCCCAAAAGCTCACTGTACCGCAAGTTTTCACCAACTGCCGATTGCGAAAAAATTAAACCAACTGGGCGCGTTTCAACTTCCAAGAACCTTCAACTTAGATATCCAAACCAAGACCCATCACCGAGCTAAATTTCGAATCTCAAACAAGCAGAAATGGCCAACCTTTTCCAAAAAAGAGTATCAATGATCCTCACTCCCGCGCGATCATCACAAGTCTCGAAGAACATTCAAATACGGTCTTGGCCATGCTCTCCACGGTTGTCGTTTGCTTCCTCTTCGCAAGTGGTATCCAGGTCAACTTCGTCAAGTGGAGTGAAAGCTGTTGGACTGCTTGGACTGCTTGGACTTGCCGGAGTAGCTTTCGGCATCCCTGGTGAATTATCAAGACGAGAAAAACGAAAAGTTACAAATGACGAGAATGAGGCTAAGGGCCAGGAGGTCTTGGCATCGCGGACTGAAGAAGAGACATCAACCGAGGAATCAGGCGATTCTTCTTCAAACCAACAAAGTGCCTTCAGTGCGTAACGTTCGATCTCAATGATTATCGCAAAGTTGTTGACATAAATCTCGGTTTCGACTTTTTGGAATTGCTTTTCAGACCCTGAGACGGGCGAAATCAATTGGGATTGCCCTTGTCTAGGCGGAATGGCTCATGGAGTCTGCGGAGAACAATTCAAGTCCGCATTCAGTTGTTTTGTATACAGCGAGGCGGAACCGAAAGGTGTCGAATGTATAGACAAATTCAAATTGATGCAAGAATGTTTTAAGGAGCATCCTGATGTATACGGTACGTCGGTTTGACTTTACTCCCTGTCAGTACTTCCTTTTGGACTGACCATTTGATACTTCGGGATATCGGATCGGCACTTCATGTAGGCGAAGACTTGATCGGCCAGGAAGAAGATCAGCAGCAGAATGAGGAACAGGAGTCAGTTGAAGAGGATGACTTTACTAGACCTCTGACTCCTCCTGCTAGTGTCGGCCCCACAAATTCAATAAACTCTGCTTCCTCTCCGTCGGATTTGGGCAGTGATCTCTCTGATACCCAAACACCTGCAACAGCTCATCAAAGTCCCGAAGTCAAAGGTTCAATTAAGACATAATCAATCAACCAATGAGTGAGATTTTGAAACAAAAACGGATCCATTTGATCCCACAACTTTCAAAATGTACAATCAGAGGGAAGTTTTAATAGGCCTGGATGTACCATGTTTGCCAGTAAATTATAATATCACGTCCACTCTTGTGTCACAGAAAGGACAAGTGTGCCTTAGAGCATTAACACACAGAGAATACTAGCCATACGAGTGTCCATTTCTCCGGAAAAAACAACTTCAAAAAAGTGCAACTTTGATGCCTCGTTTGTTGCTTATCCCGTGCCACACTTTGAGTTTTTGTCACGAAAAAAACCAAGACCTCTGTAGCACGCTACGAGTCGAATGTCTCTATCCGCGTTCTGCTGATGAAGTGGACTGTAACGAGGTTGAGAACAGACTAAATTACAAACGGGCAACTTAGCAAACAAACCGGAATCACCCAGTCCTATTAGCCACCTACGTGAGATGCTGGCAAGGCATACAGAAGGGTTCCTCAAGTACTAGCAAAAAAGTGGAAGCCCAAGAGGCATGACAATGCAGCCCAACTTACCTATGAGGAAGACTAATCGACACACCTTGGCTTGTGTACTCCAAGAATTGAGTCCCCTGATGGTGTCTTTTTGAGCCGCACAAAGAGTTCCAGATATCTGGCATGTTGCTCTGCAGATGTTGGTAGATCCTCTGGTATACTCCAATGGTATAAAGAGAGCTCTGTGCGCTCCAATGGATAGCTGGCCAAGAATTGGCCTTGCTTACTCTTGCAAGAGTGTAAGACAGCCTAGGAGGTACAAGCTGTGGACAAAATTTTAAACGTGTCATCATCTTTACAGAACAATTCCTTTCAACTGAGATATATGAGGCACCAGGTTGTGTAAAAAACAGCATACCAGGATCTCTATTGTTGTAACTCTCTTTCATTTCTCTTTTTAGATCTTTGTTGTCATTCTCTCACCCTTATTAGGTGTGATTTGTTTCTGTCTTTGGTGTTCAGAACCGTGAAGACCAACACCCGTTTACTGGCATCCTAAGTTTAAATACCGTTGCTATATGAAATACAATCTCATCCTTCCTCATAGCTTCGATGCATACTCCATAGAAATGGTTTTGACATGTAATCACCAACTTGACTCACAAATCCAGTGGAAATCCAGTGGGTGTTGAGTTCAATGACGAGGTGTGCTTGATCACCTCTCGCATGAAGACCGCGAGAACATCCTTGCAGAAGGATTATTATAGGCTGCCGGACATCCCACCAAATTATTCTTTCCCCCGTCAGTCTTGGGGTGCGTGTCAGTCATCACTATATAGGCTGAATAATTTGATCAATCGAAATAAGTCAAGGATCAATGCAGTATTAATTTTGGTTTTATTCAAGAAAGAGCTAGAAGTCATGGCTTTGATTTAACTGCACTTCCAGGCAGTTATGATGAAGTTTGATATCAAGATTCAAGGCGCATCCATCATGGAAAGGTGAACCGAGTGCATATGTTTAAGTCATGGCGAAATGAGGGTCATTTGATGAAAAGCATTTTTTGAGAAATGGCCTTGAATCATTAGTCTCTTCAATGAATTATTAGAAGTCGGCTTTTCGTGAACGCTTAAGATTCCACGAATCGAAAGCACGCCTCAGCTATTCAAGAATGTCTTCAGCCTTTTGACCAGTCTTTTAGTGCATCAGATGAAGTCGAGAAGTGGATGATTGATATATGGCTTCCTTTCTCCAAGTCTTCAATTTTTATCAACATCAATTTCTTTCTTTTTTCAATTTCACAAAACACACATACACATTCTTTTTTCAAAACATTCCTTGAACAACACAACCCACATACTTTTCACACAAGTCTTTCGACACTTCGATTTTCAACACGATGTATATCACCACCTCATTGTCATCGGTCAAGATGATTGGAATTATCTTGCTTTTCAGTTTTCAGTCCGTAATGGGTCATGTTTTCATAAAGTCTTGGAAGTCCAGCTCCGAAGATAAGTTTCAACCAGCTCAAAAACAGTCGCCTGCAAACACGGCTTATAGAGGTGCTTCGGATAACGGTGGTTGGATCGGAAGTCAATTCATAGCTGATGGTCGAGCAATCGTATGCGGAGCTTCCTCGACTCCCTTTGCAGAAGTCAAATCACCCGGGGGTAGGTTTTTCTCTGATGCATCTGAAGCTGTTGCGAAAACGCTGACGGTGGAAGCCGGAGGTAAGGTCACTTTGGTAACTGCGAATGATCCTGGAAAAGGGTAAGCCCGGATAACATTCTGAATCCTCCCATGACTGGACAACTGACTTCCAAATCATAAATGATCCTTTATTGACGGGATGATTGCATTCTCATCTTCTTTGCTTATAGATTTCCTCATCCTAAAGGTCATATTCAGGCTTACTTAGGCTACTGTGGAAAGTCTCCTACAGCTTGTCAAAATTTCGACGCTTCATCTACAACTTATTTCAAGATCCAAGAATCAAAGAACGGAGTCCAAGACAAATTGCGCCCAGCCATGAACTACGATCTCGATGGAAATGTCTGGGAAGTTCCAATTCCGGCAGAGGTGCCTCAGGGCAGCTATATATTCAGATTTGAGATGTAAGTTTTCATTGGTATCTGATTACTGATGTCTCTGGGCTGATCCAAACAACTTGTTTCAAATTTGCGTACGAACAGAATCGCCTTTGGTCAATCAAACGGTGCAGAAGGACATCAAGACCAATATTACCCTTCCTGCGGTCAGCTTTATGTAAAATCGAGTCAAGAGTCAAATCCTTCTGCCGAATTACAAGGAGTTAAGTTCCCTGGCACCTATAACAAGGGAAATATCCAGGAGGATACGGTACCAGGCCCCCCACTGATGCAGAAATCCACTGATGATCGATCCAGCGTATCTGCCAAAGCTTATGTCAACTCGCAACAGTCTGAGGGCGACAAGTCTACTGATGCTGCTCCAGAAGTTGAAAAAACAGATTCCGAACCCTTCACCCCTATTGGATTACCCGATTCGGCCCCGTCCTGTGCCAAGAGGTGTCTCGCAAAAAAATATGAAGAAGTCGATCAGCTAGCCGCTGGCTGTGCCGCAAGCGAAGGAAGATGCCTATGTTCTAAGAAAACCTTTGTAGAGGCCTACAAGACTTGCGCCCGGGACCATTGTGCGGTAAGTCAATGATAATGCTCATAAAACCTCTCGAGGTAATTTATTCAACTGACATTTACTTTTGTCTTTCTGTCCAATCGAAGCCTGGAGGTGAATTAGACAGTGCGCTCTCTTTGTTGGTATCCCAATGTGAAAAACTGACTGCAACGAGGCTTGGGTTGAGACCCTCCAGCCTTGTTAACCACAGGCGTCAACAATAAGTCGTCTCGAAAACCGCCATGATTTAAATTGCAAAACAAATATTGCCCCTTCAAACTTGATGCGATGGGCGCTCACAAGTGTAATTATCTCAAATGTATGCCCAGTCATCCTCAATCATTCATTTCTACTCATGCTTCCTTAGCCGTTGTATGATTCCTTAGCCGTCGTGTCTTGTGGATGTCTGCGACATCAATTTTGTACCACATATCTCGACACTATGATTAGGAGATGCCTCTGATGCATGGAGAGCGCTCCCTGAGATGTTATGTGGGTTACTCAGCCAGGGTGATGACACCGCTGCGGCTCGAAAACATGATGAAATAGACATCGTAAAACATTTCGAGTTTTTACAAATGAGACCACAACAAGGAAAATTATGTTTGCTTGATGCGCTGATTTTTACCCGAATGTGACTTCAGTTGTCAGCCATTATATGCCATCACAGGAGCCCAACATACTCAGCATTAACCCAAAGAAGGGATCTTTGAAGAAGGGTAATGATAATGCCGTACTGAACTGCAGAGTGGTATCATGTATTCCAGCCTTGTGGGGTTTGCTCCGTTGTTTCTGAGCTGATTTTGCATGGATCTCCATCTCTGGCAACATTGGGTTCAGACTTCAGAGGTCGCTGTGACCTGGAAGCGTTCTAATGGTACTAACGAAATAATCAAATTCTTCACTCATCGTCCTTGAGGTGTCTAAGATATATATACATTTATTTCATAAAGCAAACCAGTCGCGTACAAACAGAGACAAGTTACACAAAGTTATACAAACGGAATTTTCGAGGGATAAACCCAAACAATGAAGCATTTAGCTTCTGGGTACAAAATAAGCAAACAAAAAGGTGTAGCGAAGTACCTCATTGATACAACGAGGGGATTGATGCAGCGCGCATCAGTAGTCAACATGAAAAGTAGGAAATTTAGAAAATCGAAAATCAAAACACATTCTCAATGAACGTTTTCAAAGAGAAACCGATGATATCCAGGTGTGTTTATCTACCATGAGACGTGACGGAACGACCTGAAGAATAAGGGTGACGACGACGATGACGACGAGTTGAGGACGTGCGGGAGCCAGGATCCTGTTGAGTCAATGTCTTGCATTGTGATGTGAATGCAGAAACTGCGGAAGTCAATTCCGCTCCGGCCTTTGATTATACGCAACCATTCCAAACATCATCAGCCAAGATGATAGTATTTTCAAGGGAGAGAAGCTCAAAGACTTACAGCACAATTGTCTCGAACGCAATTTTCGTAAGCCTGAACAAAGCTTCGCTTCGAACAGAGACATTTTCCATCTTTAACTGAACAACCAGCAGCCAAAGAAGAGACTTCCTCGTGCTTTTTAGCAAGACACATTTTTGCACAAGATGGAATCAACTGTGATAAGCAGATTCCATTTGACTGTTTTACGCTTGAACTATTCGATGCAGCTTGATCGATAGCATTCTTTGATCCTGACGATGAGGTCGAGTTGGAAGAATCCACTTCGACATCTGTGTCCTCTGATGTCGAAGTAGCCGACGTCTCCGTAGCATTGGTGGATTTGATGGCAATGGACTTGGCTTTGAGAACACTGCTTAATCTACTTCCTTCCGCCGCATATGAAGATCCTTGCTGGATCACCGCCGGTCCCGGGGCAGACGCTTGCCTGATGTTGCCGTTTGGATATGCACCAGGAAACCTTACTGTCGAGAAGCTCTTCAGAGTTTTCGTCTGAACATTTGAAGTCACATAGATCTGGCCACAAGACGGATAATATTGGTCCTGATGTCCTTCCGACTCGTTAGATTGATCGAAGGCAATGCTACAAGAAGGATTGGTATGATTGAGACTTGCGGCTGACGAAGCAGATCTGATGGAATATGGACTTACATCTCGAATCTGAATATGTAGCTTCCTTGAGGGACGTCGAACGGAATTGGAACTTCCCACAAGTTTCCATCAAGATCGTAATTCATTGCCGGACGCAACTTCTCCTGAACCCCATTCTTCACTTCTTGAATTTTGAAATAATATGCCGTGGCAGCGTCAAATTTTTGGCAAGCGGTACTGGATGCGCCACAGTAGCCTAGATAGGCTTGGATATGGCCCTTGGGATGAGGGAAGCTATATTGAAGTGATCGTAACGTGATGTTCATATCATGATCAGTCGAGGCTCAAAGAAGTGTTAAGATAGAGATAGGGGGCTGGAATGTTCGAACGTACCCTTTGCCAGAGTCACCCGCCGCGACTAATGTAATTTTTCCTCCAGCGCTGACGTTGAGAGTTTGACCAACAGCTTCGGAAGCATCGGAGAAGTATTTTCCACCCGGAGAGGCTACACTAGCAAACGGAGTCTGAGAGGCTCCACAGACAATTGCTCGATCGCCCGAAAGGAAGTTACTTCCAATCCAGCCGATATTCCATGATGCATCGCGATAAGCCGTTTTTGAAGCAGTCTGTTTTTGTGCAAGTTGAAAAATATTCTCGGTGGTAGACTTCCAAGACTTTATGTAAACGTGAGCTAAGACGGATTGAAAGTTTAAGAAGACAAAGGCTCCTGCTAAGGTTGCCAAAGTGGATAAGTTAGAACGATACATTTTATTGAGGTTTATCACTGCGCTATTTGGAAGATATTCGTGGTCCAAGCGAAGCAGATGGCTACTAATCAAATAGTACTTTTGTAAGAACGACTGGATAAGAAGATTTAGAAGGGCGATAAAAAAATATGACGAAGAAAGGATGGATCTGGATTGAAGGAAACGAGGAAAAATGAACAACAAAACTGGTGCAAAAAGTCTACAACAAAAACTAATCCACGGTAGCTCTTTAAGGAGACTCAGGAGCGACCCTCGAGCGGGTACTTCTCAATCTCCACAAAATAAGAAGCTTGGTACCTCGGATGACGCAAAATCCGGCGAGAAAGTGAAAATTCTTTCGGCGTGATAATGAAGATGTTAATGATGATGCGATCTGATAGGTTAAAAACAATTGCGATGTAATAAGCAGTAATAAAATTAGATGTCTCCTGGACAATGCACAAGAGGAAACCAATTATGTGATGCGTTGAAGGCTTGGCTAGTGATGCCAGGCTCAATAAAGCACATCCCAAAAGAATTACCAATGGGCTCAGGAAATGAAAGACAGTGTCTACTTCCAGAGGTACCAAGTCATCCGTCGACATGCCCTCTGACTACGACGAAGGTCTAGTCTTTCATCAGGCCGGGGAGATCGGAAAAGCTGAGTCACATCAAGGGTAGTGATTAGGAAGTTTTGATTCGATCCAATCCAAATCATTCACTGGGGATCCCAGCTGATCTGAACACCAGGCGACACTGACAAAGGCTTTAGTGCACTCCGATCGAATGATATCCCTGAGGTTTGGGCCCACAAGGTTACAATCGCTTATGATCAGAAATATCGTTTGTCCTCATATTAGAAGAGCTTGACGACCTAGGAGGGTCACTATGGAGGTTTTGCATCGGTTCTGTGAAAGTTTCATCGGGCCTTTGTCTCTTTTTCACTCGAAGGTCTTGCAAGCATCATCAAGTCATCATGCGTTTGCTGCTCTATGCTGGTTCATACCTATACGACCGGAAGTTACTAGGATGACTCAGATCTCGAATGACTACACTTGGGCTTTCCAAAGATAGATCTGCTTTAGCTTCAAAATAAGGTCTGGATCCCAGGAGCGACCGTGGTGTGGGGATCGAAGGTTTGTCTGGACTACGGGGCTGGGATAGCATCTCTTCGCATTTTCAACCTTGATTTTGGCCCAATCACTCATGAAGTTCGAGTAAGGAATAACAAATACAGAGATCATGCAACAACCAGGAGTAGATGTAGTTTCCAACCTTGGGCTGAAGAGTTTACTTGATGTCTTTTCAGAATAGGCCATTAGTCACTTGCAAATGAACCGTGTTAGCGTCTTTGATAAATTCTTCATCATCATCTTCCTGATTTTAACCTGTTGGTACTTATGATACTTGAACACCAATCCTTCACCTATGGAACCACAAAGAGTCCATGAATCCGTCCATTTGCTGCCAAAAGTCCAACAGTTGTACCAAAGTCATGCATCAAACATACACAATTATATCATGATTAGATAACAAAAATTGACATTATGCGATAACTTGAATAAGTATGACATTAAAAAATAATCAATTGCAATCTATGAAAAAGACCAATCTTCAACCGATACAAATGAACAAAAGAACTAAATCAATCTACCAACCATTTTCAAACAAATGAAAAATAATGACCCACTTCAAACAAAGTTCTATGCAGCAAGTTTAACCAAATTAAAAAAAAAACTCAGAAATCTAATCAAAACTCCATATTCTCCTCAATCACCTTATACAATTTTCTTTTTTCTCTTTTTATCCCCCCTCCTGTTCCTCCACCTACTCCAACCAGATCTTCTTTCCAATTCCTAAACAATTTAAGTTGTTTACCCACCCATAATGCAATCGGTTGTACTCCAAAACTTTCAAACCAAATACTCATCACTACATTCCCAATCACACATAATGCTAATTCTAATCTAAACTCATGTGTAAGTGGTACTAATTGTAAAAGTTCATAAAACCATCCTGATGTGACAAATAACATGTAAGTCGAAAACCCTCCTAATCCAGCCAAACAAATCACAAGAAGAGCTAATGAAAGAAGTAGATTAGGTAAACAGGTTAGTATTGATTAAGCCATTGAACTTCACAAAAACACAACTCACAATTGGTGAACATCTCTTTTCGATACGGAGGTCCGACAGAAAACGTAGCAGCCACCAAAACATACTGAAAGATTGAAACGAGAAAGAGTGTCGAGTTTTCTGGATTGGAAGTAGGTAGTTTATCTTCACCTGCTTCAGGTACTTGTGGTTCATACCATTCTTGTGATCTAACTCGCCAAAACAAAATAGCTTGTATTGTAGAATTAATCGCTACCTGTCCAATCATTGAAACTAAAACTCGTTTTGAAACTAATTTCGCAGTCGGTCGCTTCGGTACCACTCGTCCATAGGGATGAGTACGTCCCATGGCAATGGCTATAGGGATGATGATGAAAAGATCAATGTAAAGAAACTTTCAAAAAGAAATCAAAGATTAGTACATTGAAGGTTTCTGCAAGCTTTAATTGCAGAGCCAGATCATCACTAACTTGAAAATCTCCCAAGGAAGATGGCAAGCTATATAGCAAAGTGATGGTTGTAAACTGAATCAAACTATACAAAGCCATATACTTGAAGCAAGAGAAACTCGTGACAAGAGCACATCTCCCTTCACGAATCACTTCAATGAAACATGAGATATCAGGTTGTCGACTTGTAAAAGGCGCTGCTACAGACGCTTCAGCTTCCGATAACGATAAGCCCACGTCAGCTGCCTTCAAAGCCCCACAGTCATTTGCTCCATCACCACAGAAGCCGACGGTATAATCTAAGCCTTGTAACCGTTCCACCAGCTCGTGTTTCTCGTCTGGTGACATCCTAGCAAAGATTACCGTTTTGTACAGCATCTGCGTTGCCCAAGCAAATCAATGTTTTAGTTCACCTATCTCATTCCCACAAAGTGAATGTGCTCTAAACGGACCCGTTGTACAGTTTCTAGTGCTCCATAGTCCATGATCCAGCGGAAAACATCACCGCTGACTGCGAGGACATAGTCTGTCGAACCGCTGGAACAAGAGCTCAATATGCTTTGCTCGCCATCGTGATCATCCATCTCGAAGACAGGCTACCAAGCAAATCACGCCGAACAGAAGATTGATCAAAAAGTAATGCCATTCGCAAAAAGAGAAGAAAGATGGCTTACCCTGAGGGTATAGGGGTCTAGTCTTTTAGACTCGGTATCAATATCGAACCACATGATACTCGAATCAGCGACAGCTTGAGAGCCTTTGGAAGATAAGTCAGCAACTGAAAACCGTCACTTGAGAAGGTGCAGAACATACCAGAAGCAAAGGCTGGCATATAAACTCGAGCAGAGGGAGAGATCATCCCACACTCTCGACCAACACTGATCCCAGTACGAATATTATCCCCGGTGCACATCTTGATTCCAATATGAGCGTTCCGCAAAACATGAATCGAAGGTTCGGTACCTGGTTTGAGCTTGTTTTCAAAAATGATGAACCCTAAAAATCGTAGCTCGGATTCCACATCCGCCCTACTCAAGCGTTGAGCTTTAAGCCAAGTTAGTTTAGGATACGATTTGGCCGCCACAGCGATGACGCGATAACCGTTACGAGTATAATCTGTCAAAAGTTCTTCGTAGTCCTTAGGTACTATCTCATCGAATAGACAAACAAATTGAACAGCGGAGGAAAAGGGCTTCAATTTAACCATACAAATTGCTTCTATGATTGGTAGGATAAAATCAAACCAGTGACGCACGACTGTCTTTTTCGCATATATCAATCATAGCCTCTGGTGCACCCTTGACGTAAGCTTCGATGCTCGGAGACTTCAGCTTTCTAACGAGCACACTCATCCTTCGTAGTTCAGAGGCAAAGTCAAAGGTTCGGATGATACCGAGTTCTAAAAACCGAGTTGATTTCATCGCATCTTCAACCTCGAAACTAGTCCCACCCGGTGGTCGAACAATCGTCTGAACGAGTGCAGCCTGTCTTTCGGCCACTCGTGAGCTACCAGGCGGAATCAAGGAATCGGCTTGAGTTGGGGCAGGTGAAGGTGAAGGTCGAGATTTCTTCTTCTTTTTGGTAGAGCCTGAAGCCTTGTCCTCCTTCCCCTTACGACGGTCACGGGGCGGATCAGGAATAGACTGGCTTAGACCGGCAAGAGCTGAGCCTTGATCACCTTCTTCAATCGACCATCTTGTGAATTGAAACATCTTTAAATCCAACGGATCACCCAAAACTTGGCCATTAACTACTTTCAGCCCATGACAGGTGGCCAAGGCGTGCATCAGAGGAGTTTTCTTATCATCTGGTGCAAGGATTGGCACGTCTTCAATCTCATCATACAGTTCACTGAAATCACCATGAGAGCGATCGACTGTTCGAACGCCAAGCACATCTAAACCTTCTTCGGTCAAGGTGCCAGTCTTATCAAAGCATACCAAGTTAATTTTGCCGCCGATGTTGACTCTGTTGGGTGAAATACAAAAGATTCCCAATTTCCTCAGACGCGCCATGGAGAAAGATGTCCCGATTGACATTGTTGCCGGTAAGGCGGGTGGAACGACAATCGTGATCAAATCCAAAGCCCTGATTAGGATAGTACTCCATTTGATTCCCATCTCCAAGAAGTTTATCGCACTTCCTACAAATCCAAAACCAGCAATCAATGCAAGAGCACCAATAAACCGGAATGAGTCTCGATAAAATGCAAAATCCATGGGTTTAGGAAACAGCATGGATCGGATCAAGGCGCCTTTAGTGGTATTGAAGGCGGTACGAATCACCATAGCTTTGGCAGCTTCGACAATCTGGGTAGGATCAGAATGACGTGGTCGAGAAGCCTTCCTGATTCGAATGATTTTTGTCCCACAAAACAAGATGTGCTTCGCCAACGTTGGAGACGGATCGCCAACCATGTTACTCATCTCCTTCAGCGTGGAGTCTGCAGCCGGAAGTTTTGAGACCGGAATAGACTCTCCGGTGAGCATTGACTCATTGACAATTGCATCACCCGATAGCAAAAGTAAGTCGGCTGGAAAGGTATGTAGGCTAGCTTCTGAGACGTCGATCACATCGCCTGGTACAAGCTCAATCGAATTGACAGACACCCCTGGGTGATGGAAGAGAGCGCCAATTGAGATGAAAGTGTATACGCAGATGACGAGTTTGACATGGGGCTGTGAGTGAATCTTAGTACGCACAGGTAGTACCCCGCAGAACCGTGACAGAACAGGTGAACCGTGACAGCTCTTGCATGCGTGCGAGGTTCTAACAAGCGTTGAGCGACCATTAGTCAGCTATTGGATCGGATGAAAGGGCGACATGGGAAAGAAGAATGTTGGAATAGTGCAAACACGCTTGGTCTCGAACAGAGTCGTCAAGACGCTACTGATACTGATTGCTGCGATACAGAGAGCGTAATCTAGATGCACCAGATTGAGATCAGCAAGTGTATAAATGGTATTGACAATTGCGCTCACAATAGTAATCGTCCAATGACCATAGGATGATCGAAGCAATTTGGAATAAATAAAAAGGGTGAAGGGCCTAGAGAACGAATCCGAAATTATGCGGGACTGATCAGTACACATTGCACCACAATAACTCTTTGGTGGTGAAAAGATTGAAACTCACTTCGTCTACTAATAGTTGCGCCGTAGTCTTTCCTTTGACCTCCATGACATTCTCGCTAAACAACTGGCGCCTAGCAGTACTGTCCTTATAGTCAAGTCCCTTTGCAAGATTCGAAAGCGAAGTCAACCAACATGGATCTTGCCAGTCTCGGGCCATCCGGAACTGCATGGTGATAGGATGAAGGAAGAACCGATGATAACGATAATCGAAATACTTGATCTGAGTAAGCTGAACTGTTTCGGGAGAAGTTGACGAGGAGCCGCAGGACTGTGCCAGGGTGACAGTTGACATGCGAGGACTTGTTGTTTTGGAAGCTCCACCACCTGATTTACACAGAGATGGCACAGTGGTAGCTTGCTCGCGACAAGCCGGTGGTGTACGCATACTGGGCGGAAAGACAGTGACCAGAGGGAGAGGGTCATTGAAAGTCAAAGTTTCTAATCGAACCACATGACCATCACCGCCATTGGTGTTGATGACGAGGTGAGAGGCGTCAGAAAAGGAAGTCTCTTTTCCTCGGGATTTGAGCATCCACGCAACCTTCCATCGACCTATTAACCATAGGATACCGAGTGAAAAGATACAACCCAGTTTCCAGAGTGCAGCTTTCCAGAAGACTAATCCCCAACCAAAGAAATGAATCTGCATATCTTCGTCTACAAAATATACAGACTGTCGAGTCAAAGGATTATGATTTTGGTGATCGTTACAGAATTGACCTCCATCAGTATCAAATTCACTAGACATGGGAATGATTTCGATTCGTGATTCTCCACCTGAGCTCATTAAACCGAATGTATCTTTTTGATTTCGTCTTCGAGAGGTAAATGAATCAGAAGACGATGGATCAGAATTAGAAGTTGAAGTTGAAATCGAGGAAAGATCATTATCCGAATCATCAATGTCCGGACAGGATTCATCATCCGGATTGTCACGGTAAGAAGGTCGAGAAGCCAACCTTGGTTTGGAACGAGATGATCGACCGCTGTACCAAGAGCTTGCAGCTGAACGAACTGAGCGACTCATTGAGGGACGCCTTCGAGTGGAAGTAGTAGAACCACTTCTGATTTGACGATAGGAGTCGCGTTGATGACTAGACGCTCGACCTTTGCCTTTGAACATTGCGGATAGGTTGCTAAAGAAACCAGTCTCAGATTCATCCTGAAATGAGCCATCATTAGGACTAAGGTATGTTCTTCCTCGCCTCGTGGAGACTTCACTGGCTCCTGCATCACTAGAGCGGGATGAACGTGGTCGGCCACCAGAGGAAATCGCCCCAGTAGACTGTTTTCGACGACCTGAGAGTTTTGAACGACTTGATCGAAGTGAATATGCGTCACTATCAGCAGCATTTCGGGTCTTCCTAAGGGAGCGTGATCGGCTTGGAGACCTCAATTGCATACAAGTTGCACTAGAGGGAACCGACTCGGCGGTAGGACCTGAGAACATCGAACCTTGAGGGTCATCGTAAATCGGAAGTGAATCAGACCTTTCACTATGAGGTGATAAGGAAAGGTATTGGGCATCTTGAGACACATCCTCGTCTACTTCTACATCTTCAATCGAGCTTTCATCTAGAGTCTCTATCTGGTCTTCTTGATTCGATGAGGAAGGCTTTTGTAAAGTCAAAGTTGGAGATACATCAGGCTTGCTCATCAAGAAGATTGTTTTAATTTTAGCCAATAGTTGATTCCGTTTATGGGCTTGAAGATTTACGTTTGATTGAGCTAGTTCCTCTAAGCAAGCTAGAAATCTCGATAGAACTGATGTGAAGTTGATGGTGAAGCGTGATGGTGAATGGTGAATGGTGAATGGTGAATGGTGTTGTTTTTGGGTCAGGTCAACTTCACAGCACTTTCTAAAATCCAGAATCTCAGAGTCACAGGGCGGGGGTATCTGGGGAGGCGGCGCGCAACAGTGAGTGCATGCTCCTCTGACTGCAGGTGCGTCTGGATTCTCTCATAGCAAAGCACAACATCGTGATGTGAATCCGGAACATCATGAGCAAGATACCAATGCGCCTTGAAGAATGCCTTGATCATTTTATCACAGAAAGCGTTTCGATTTACGAACATCTTGCTTTTTTGTTGCATCGTGCAAAATATCGTTCTAGTTTACCTAAATTCTTGCAACATGGTTTACAACAAATCACTATCATTATGGTCATATATCACCGATGAAAAGTTCGGATAGAACTTTCTTCAAGGATTTGATCGAAGCAAGACTGGATGACGACAAAAGATCGAGCCGTAATGTAGACAATTGAAAGTCTGATTGAAGTCCCTAAATCGTTTCCAATCACGCTAGTCTGAGACTGAAATCAGCAATGACATTGATAGGAATGGGTTATCGAAATCTTGACGCACAGAGTCCAGACTCGTCATAATCATTTTAGTCATCATTGTTGTAAACACCACGGTGCATTCACTGGTCAATAGCAACAAGTGCTTAACTTGGTCACTTCGAGTCACTTCGAGTCTGACTTGATTTTTCCGGTCAACCTTCAACTTGACACCAATGCCCAATTCTCCCGAACACGAATC
>MWRL01021910.1:0-11589 GCA_002157085.1 Melampsora occidentalis | reverse complement strand
CACCATGGCCGATTGGGTCTCTCAAGTCGACTTGAGCAGCCAAAGGTCCATCTTTAGTTCCCATTTTGTTCATGTCTGGTTCGTCTTCCTTTGTGAGTGTTTTGTTTGTAAATTTATTAGGATAGCCAAGGATCTACAAAAGGGATATTCAACCCACTCGCAAGCGAGTGATCATATATATCAGATTGTATGTGGTAGTGGCTTTGTTTTTAAATCCATCGAATATGTAGTACAAATGCAGAGTTTTCGAAGAATAATTTCTGTGCATGTTTTCTTTTGGTGATTGCCTTTTTGGTGCTGTGGTCAAGTTAAGGAGTTTAGATCCTGTTGAATGGACCTCTTCAGACCTTGTAAACGCTCCTCCACAACTGCAATTTATAAGAGCTTACAAAAAAACAACCTCTTTGAATGAGTTGATGCTACGTATCACTCAATATCTTCAAGCCCTTTGAGTCGGATGATAATTTCCAAAGGATACACACAGCCAAATCACAACATCATCCTTTGTGATCATGGACGTGATGTCTTCTTTCTTGTGCAATGTGGGTCATCTTTTAAGACTTCAAAACAGCCTTGAAGTGTCTTGCCTTGAGTCCACACGCAACATCAAATAAAAGAAATATTTGGAAATACTCGAAGATCAACATCCTCAACAATGCGTCAGTTCAAGATCGTTTTTGTTTACAGAAAGTGATCAAGTTTTTTTAAATCTGCCATTCTCTTCTTATATCAGCCAAGACCTCGAATCGCTACCACAAGTCCGAAGTTAGATCACTCAAATCGACCAATGCTTTAGTTGCCGATAAACTACCAAAATCGAATGACGCCATCAGCTGCTCCATAGCATCATTCACGCGGTATCTCCTTGATCATAGAGGATCAGGCAGATACCCGGATTCGCCTACCAGCAATGAGCTTATTCAATTGCCTCAGCTCACCCAACAAACTATTCTATCTGACATGGCCGTCTTCCAAGCCCCACCGCCTGCGATTCCACCTGATTCTCATAGATTTGCAAAATACAAATCTCTTCTTATGTCGGACTTGAAATTCCACGGAGTCACTCGAATCACTTTCAATTGGGACAGTAACAGTAAACATCATTGGAATCATGTGATGTCTATCTTTGTAATCAAGCATTGGCGATGGGCAAAGCAGGAAGGGGCTTTGAATGCAGTTCCACCGATCAATCCGGAGCACAACACTGATTTTAAGTGTATCGGCGTCTTATTACGATGGATACGAGGAAGAACAGTTGAGATCCGTCAAAATCATTCAGATCCGGTCAAAAAGCTTCGGCGAGAAACCAACCGTAAGAGGGGAGAGGTTCGAAGTCATGCACTTGTGCTATACATATGATCATAACGCTAATAATTGTTCTTACCATTGTAGCTATTCAGATATCGAAGAGATACAATGGAATATTACTTGGGAGAGGAATCTCTGATCTTTCTTCCAGATCGTGGATGTTGCTCAGATACAGAGTGGGATCCCAGTGCGATTGAATACCCAGCAATCGGCTTAGCTTGGCGTCACCCCACATATTCGACTTTCCTGCATCTTGTTGACCAACTTTCACTTAAACATAAGCAAACTATCCTCGGCCATACGCAAGCACGAACACGATTTGACCAACTTCGTACAGAAGCAACTTACATAGACTGTGAGGCTCGCGCATATCCTGGTCTTCCCTCCAACTGTTACTCTCAGGTTTACATTGATGGGTTAGAGGTGGGAACAGAAGTTTGGTTAGATGCAAAGCCAGTCTCAAGCTTGTTAGATCTTTTGATTCAAAAAGTTGAGCATTTATTGAGGTAAATCATAACTTCAGCTGTCATACTCTTTTCCATGTCTGTCTGGACGCATACTTGAAATCGACTCAAGTGTTCATGATGAATTAAAATGTTTTGTTTCAAGTCGTCATATTATGTGTATTATTTAGTGAGACATCTTACAAGTGTGATTTAAAGACTCACTTCAAGTCAAATATGGGGTTGATTTGATAATCTTATTGTGTTGTATACATGAATCTTCTACCTCGATTTGCGACAATTTGTTATCAAATTTTATCATCTATTAAGATGGCCATTCATGTCACCAGTGCTGTATTCTGTTGTGAGCATACAAGATCATATTCTACATTACATTTCTGAAGCCAAAGGAAGGATTGGTTAGGTTTGATGAAAAAATCAAGATATTGATTGATATATTTTGTGAAGAAGATTATGCGGCAGTCTTTGATTTGAAAATGAAAGTAAAATTGGGTGGTCTAAGTATCAAAATGCCCCTGGGAAGATATATAGATTGCAGATCATTAGTGAGGGTCACAAATTAGATCTAATCCAAGCTATTAGATAATGAGTATGAGGAAAAAGTACTTACCAAACTTCGTAATCCAATGCAAGAGACAATTGGCTCAGGGATGTTGAATTGGCCAATTGAGTGGTAAAGTGCACAGCAGTGGCCAATGATCTGATTCCATTCGACCAAAGTAGGTTGTGATTTATCCTGATACAAAACTTCAGCATTGAGAAAGGGGAGGCCAAGATAAGGACTGTTCTTCGCATGTGTTGGATTGAGTGATTGAAATCGAGAAACTAGGAACATGGGAGCATTCTCTGGTTGATTAGCACATCGGAAAATCTGTTGTATGGTTCCAAAATATATAACATTGTTGATTGAAAACTGCATGTGACTATTTGCATGGTGATTAAAGCTTGTGCTGAATGATTTGTTGCCCTTCCGGAAGTTTTTTGTTGTTTCAAAAGGTTCGCAGGTGATTGGATGGGGAAAAAACTGCAAGTCTTCACTTTGAAAAGATGTCCATTTGGTTGAAGGGCGCCGTACAAGTTCATCAATTTCAAGGTCTTGATCTAAAACATCGGATTGGTGATCAATCAACATTTGTAAAAACCCGCTTTGAGTGTATGATTGCAAAAGACTCTTGTATGTATTATCTGTGAAGAAAGATCAGAGAAGTCAGCAAAAAAAACAAGAGGAGTTCAAAGTAGAAGAGGAAACATACCATCAACACCATTTTTAGGGGTTTGGACAAGATAACCAACCACTCGCTCTCCAGCGAAAGCTGCAGTTGACGATGGCGGACCAAATTGGGTACAGAGATCAGGAATGTGCTGTAGAAAATGTAGATTTGGCTTCGAAGATATCAAAGGCCAGCCTTGATGAAGTGTTCGGCGAAATTCATTGATAAGAGTTGTAAACTTGGCTTTGTCTTTTGGGTCAAATCGACGAGAAATTGTAATGTTGGAAATTTGTGTGGCTAAAAGGACTGATTTGTACAAAATTTGAGACTGAGAATTAGGTTCAGATTGATGGAGGAGTGGGATGATTGAGAAGACCATGTGTACCAAGTATAAAACCATCCAATCGGCCGCTTTAGCAGTACCGGACCCTGGGCATCCAAATCTTTCATGAAGTTTAGTTAACCATGATGGCCTGATGGAGTTTTGGATTGAATAATGGACTAAACCCAATTCGTGAGCAGTTAGGACTGGTGGTGGTGCCAGAGTAGGGTTTGTGGTGGCTGACTCGACTGGCTGAACTGTTCCACCTGAAGATTCTGAACTAGATAAATCTTTTTCCTCCGTGCTCTGATGGTGATCTTTTGCTTTGCGCGCATAATAGGTACGAGTTGAGTGTGAGGAGCTTGTCTTTTTGTCGCTGCTTTTTGAAGGGTGGTCACTTCCTTCTAGCTGTTGATCTTCCATCTCAACGTCTTCATCTACACTTGCCTTTTTCGAACCGTGTTTTGACGAGCCCGTTGATTGAGATTCGGATTTGTCTATGAGAGGGTTTACAAGGTGGTCATACACTTGTTTTGAAGCCAGCTTCTCAGTATTCTTCTGAACTTCAACCCCCGCACTAGATATGTCGAGATAAGTGGTCGTGAGCTCTTTCAAAACACCCAAAAATACACAGTGCATGATGTCGATTGTAACAAAGGATACCGGGCGCCAGTAAGGGAGGCGTGAAAAGGCTGAGTATCGCACACCAGTCTCTTTGAGAAGATTGGTTTGATCTTTCAAAGTCTTTGCAGCAAGCCATTCCGTGGCTTCGTTCTTATGTTGGTCATTGTCTCGATGGCGGAAGTGTTCTAATTCAATCCTGTTATGGTTTGGTACGTTTCCAGCTCGTTTTTTCAATCGTTTAATGTAACATCGCGAGCAAAAACAGGTTGATTGATGGCTAGAAAAACCACTAATCTTCTTACTGGCTGGTATATCGGCTATCAGCGGCCAAATTACAGCTCGAATCAGTCGTCCTTTGGGATAGAGTGATGTTGATGTGAAGCGCACGCCCTTCCAAAAGGTTTCAAACTCTGTGATAAGGGGGTTCAGGACATGATTGATTTCATCTGTTGATGGCTCTTCTGGCCCAGGTATGATGCCGTAAAGAAACATGTATTCTTTCTTATAACGTAAATCAGGAGGTAGATTGAGGCAAATCAGAAGCATTAGACCAGTCGAACTTCTTTTTGCGGCTGATTTCCCTCGCGGATTGAACCAATCGCAATAAAACCCAAAAACAAGATGACCTGATGTCGCAGTATATTGCTTTCCGTCGTGTTGAAAATTGTTCCACATTTCACCGTCCCAAATATCATACAGACAGCCATCGACAGGAGGTGTTCGGTGAATAGATACATCTATAGCTTTTTCAAAATAGCTGTAGAAAAACATTTTCCCAAGCCAATCACCAAGATTTTGATGATAGAAGATCATTCTTGGTTTCTTCTGTATAGCCGTAGTATCCACAGTTGATTTTCTTGGCTTGATGTCTTTGAATAAAGGGGCATCACATGATTTTCGAGGTTCTTCAGATCTCAAATTTGATGACATAAACCTCAGGTTATTGCATTTGATCGTTGTAATATCAGTAATGTGCGAGAGTGAACCATATAAAGCAAAGCAGACTTGACAGCAAAGAACCTCTTCGATGGGTTGAGTTAAAAAGAAACGGCGGATGAGTACTGGGATTGATTTGGGGATCTCTTTCCAAATCGGCTTGGAATTCGGGTCGACCAAGAGTTTTTGCTTCTTCATCTTGTTCCTTTCGAAATCGAGAGAGGCTCGGCAGAACTTTTGAGTCTTGTGTCCTAATAGAAGGTCGTTTAGAACGTGAAACATGACTTGTAAACTTTCTTTGTCGTGCAAGAAGACTCGAGGCATTTTAAATTTTGATGTGTCGAGTGTTGTAATGAACCTTGAGGCTTCTGGTATTTGAGATAATTGCCTATCCGCAAGCCTTGCACTCTTCCGAACTGGAAATGACTGTTCTTCTGAGTCGAATAACACATCTTCTCTCTTCCTTTTGGAAGTGTGAGTAGCAGCGATTGAAGCTTCCTAAAATGGTATATGACCATTGATTGAAACCAGCAAGATTCAGCCCTTGAAATGTAAGTCAATCATATAGAAGGTCATGAAATCTAACCTTTTCTCCATTTTTATTAACCGTTAGATCCAATCTTGAAGCTCGCAAATTTGAGTCACCGGATTCTTCGATTCTGATCGATGATTGTGCAGGTTTCTCGATTTGTTGTATATGTTTCTTCAAACTCTTGCGATGAATAAGGACTCCTGCAAGAATTTCGCCCTTCCATTCAAATGTTGATTTTGAGCATTCAGGGCACAAACATCGGCTATAATCGTGGTAAAACTTGGTGATGTATTGTGAATGTGTGAAGGATTTCGTTTCATTTTCTTTTTGTTGGGACATCGTTTTCTAATGAATCGAGTATTGTTTGTCTTCTCGACCCCACTATTGATTGAATGACCTTTAGATCAAGAGATTGAAGGTGAATTTTAGCTATTTGAACTGTTCCGAGGTGAATCAAGACAGGACATTAGTTGCGGAATTTAAAAAAGCGATTGTTAATTACCAACCAAGATACTTACTGTAATGAGATATTGATGTATCTATCCAAGAATTAAGGATCAGGCGGCAAGATCGATTCGATTATTGTTTGCGTGGCGATCGATTTTGTTAGATGATTCAAAGTCGAAGTATTGTAGTTCAGTTCGACCAAGCCAATGAGGTCACAAATCCGGTTGTGATTCTCTCAATGGCCACAAGGTGATCAGAGCACTGAATCCGGTCAGTGTTGTTCAACCTTGCTGGTGTAGTGAACGTTTTGACTGTCGATTGAAAATTGATGTCGTACTGATGGGATTGTCGTGGTTAGAATCAAGATGAAGTGATTTTGTTTTGATGGGATCGTTGTGGTAAGAATCAAGATGAATTGATACCGTTTTGATGGGATCGTCGTGGTGAGAATCAAGATGTGTCGATGATGATGTTTGAAGACTGGGCTTTGTGATTACAGCTGTTTCAAGAAAGATTGATTTTTTTTTGAAAAAGTCGTCGCCGTGACAAAACTAGTTTTGGTTTCTTGCCCTAGTTTTGTCCGCTCGAACGACCCTCACTGAGCCTTCCGAATTTCCTTTCCGATCATCCGTCATATCATCTCAATGCAGATAATCTTCAATAGACACTAACTAGATGAGGTGGGCCCTTGTTGAGGGCCCCTTTTTTGATCTGGTCAGTGTCTCGCTCACTGGTTCCCTTCAACCTCCTTTTTTGTCCTTCACCACCCCTTTTACTTTGCACCATCGCATGCTGAGTTCGCTCAAAAATGCCACTGAACACTTACAGCCCAGACCTCAAGGTTGCAATTGTGCGAATGGTCTTACGAGGGATGAATTACGCGGAGATCGTCCGCACCTTAGGACTCTCAGTCTCCATCGCTTCGGTTCGACGTTGGTATCACCTCTACCGCACTACACGATCTGTGGTTAGCGACCCTGATCTTTGGATGGAGCAAGGTGCTCCCACTCGGCTGGACAACGAACAGAGGCATTTCCTCCTGGATTCTCTCGAACACGACCCCACTCTTTATTTGGACGAGTTGAAAGCAAAACTTTTGGAAACATTCGATATCAATATATCAACTGGCACTCTATTCAATGAACTCAAGTCCCGACTACATCTTACCCGAAAGAAAGCTCGAACAGTCCATCCAAACCAAAGTCCAATTGCCCGCGGGCAATATGTTGCGCAAATTTTTGGAATAGATGTGCGTTGTTTAGTTTTTGCTGGTAGGTTTTCCCACTCTTTTCTCTTTGTTATAACATCATTTTGCTTACAATTCATTTCAGATGAAAGCAGTCTAACAAAGCGACGCTTGTATCGAGAATACGCCAGGTCTCGTCGCGGAAAGCGAACACATCGCCTACAACGTGCCACAACCGCTAATCGCTGGACTGTGCTACCCGCCATCTCAATGAGTGGTATTGTTGGTCTTCAAGTGATTGAAGGGGGTTACAACCGAGTCCGATTGGAAGACTATCTAGAGTTTCACCTGGTAAGCTTCTAAGTCATTTTTTGTTTTATCTTAATTGGTCAGCTAAATGTATGTCTAACTCCGAGTGTAGTTGCCTTTAATGCGACCCTGGCCTGCTAGGAACTCGGTTCTGGTGATGGATAATGCCCGCATCCATCACGGCGGTCGAATTCCTGACCTATGTGCCGCCCGGGGGATTCGACTTATTTACCTCCCAGCGTATAGCCCTGACTTCAATCCCATCGAAAAGGGTTTCTCACCGCTGAAGGCTGATCTTCGCCGATCAGGCATATTGCATCGGGATCTGACTAAGGAGGAGGAGAAAGATGCTATATGGGATGCTTGTATGGACACATTTACCGAAGAGCTTACAACATCTCTCTTCAGAGGTAGTGGTTATTTTTAGTTTGGAATCAATTTTTTATATATCTTCCACCTCATCTATACTTACTGTCACTGTTTTTGGCTTGTAAACCCCCAAGAGTTTTGCTCAATTGATTTGAGTTCATTGGAAAATGTCAGCTGGTAATCATTATTGTTTCCGCGAACTAATTGGACTACTTCATCATCCACAGTAATTCCATGTTCCTGATAGCAATGGCTATCAGAACTTCTTCTGGAATTGAATTGTGTTTGAAGTGTACTTTGGAGTTTTTGGTGACCGCGCATGTTTTGGATTTACGTTCGTGTGTAGAACTGTAAGGAAGGAATGAGAGATCAATCAAATGCATGAAATAGTACAAATAAATTGACTCACCTAGTCGCACTAGCCATATTGTACCTTTTCTAGGATCAGTTTCCATCAAAATCCCGTTGAGAATCGTTGAGAATCTTGATCAATCACTTCATATTATCAAAGAATGTGCAAAGATGACAAAGAGTTTGATTATGATCCTGATCTTTATTCTCAGAATCGATTCGTTAGTTCAATCAAACACTGAAAATTTGAATTGTAAGAATCACTATATCAATTTCACCGCTCTTAAACCAATGATGGTAGGTGTCTCTTTTGATCGTTTCACATGTTCTTGTGTACTTTGGAGTTTTGGATTTACCTTTGTGTGTAGAGATGTGAAGAAGGAACGGAATCCCTTCACTCAGAACCCTTTTCTGTGCTTTTGTATATGGAATTGGAACTGAGATTGGTGCTGAGTCAGTGATATCTCTTAATAATCATTGTCTCGTGTCAATTGGGCCAAAGGACTCAAAGGTATCTTTAAAGGAAACGAACACAAGGTTTTTCACTCAGACACAAATAACTTTTTAGCGACATAATTCTACTGAATCTTTTGGTGAGCAAAAACAAGAATAAGCAGTCAAAATAACACCAGGTTGTAAGGATTTGGAAAAGATAACTTTCTAATCAAAGAAATAAAGAAAACAAAAATAGATTTTTTTGGTTGAAGGAAAACTGAACAAAGATGAGTGATCAAGATAGAAAGGTGTTTGAAACCTGAAAACATTGATTTTTTTTGTAAACAAAGATTAAAATTCAGAAGAACCTTCAAAGGTTCTGTGAGCTTCAGAAACGACTTCAATCTCATCTGAAGTCCAACTTCTGTCTTCAGAACCTTGTTCAGAATCCTCTTCGGAGATGTCTTCAGAGCCCAACCCTGTCATATCAATAATTTTGGAGCCTTGAAGGGAAGGATCGATGTGGTCACGAGGGCCTGAAACCCATAGGATGAGATGAGATAGAAGGTTAGTAATGGTGCAAGGTTTGGGTGCGAAGTATAACAAACTCACTTTGATTTGAGTTTGAAGTGGGACTCGTAATGCCTGGTTTGACTGTAAGAGCCGGTTTCGGATCAGGTATCAGACTTGAAGTTTTATCATCAGCACCCACACTCAATTGGTGCGCTGAAGAGCGACCAAGAGACTGTTTTTTTGATGAGCTGCTGATCGGATTTGATGGGATATCAGAGTCATCATTGCGGTGGCGTTTCAAATTGAAAGAGTATGATTTTTTGGAGGACGTCGACTTGTCACCACAGTACTTTGATCTCTTCATCACCTCGCGGTAAGCTCGAGAATCAGGAGGCATCTCCAGAGTTGCAGTCCCATCAACCTAGCAGCCCTGGATTGATTAGCTCACAATCATTCAAAATGAGCTGTAGAGAAATGCTGACAATTGCTTTTGCCCAGATATGTGCACCTGGCAATGAGAAGTGGTAACGAAAGTTGGGGTCCCAGGGCGCTGTTAAGATCTCACCACCATCACCCCCAGGACCAATCTGGCTATGGAGTTTGATGAGCTTGTCTACAAGCATCCAGGCGCTCCGCTCGGCTTCGTGTTCCTACATATACCAAAGAGGGCATTTTGTTCAGCTCTGCCAAGTAGTGAAAAACTGGAAAGTAAGGCCCACCTTAATGTCCGATGGTGTTAAGGTCTTCTTGTTCAGTAGTCGATCGGTCGCCGAAACCTGTTGAATACAAAGAATTTTGATCAATGTCAATATCAAACTGAGGGAGTGTCAAAACGCACCGCTTCCAATTCACGCCGCTTTTGAGCATCACTAGGGGTACTGATTTTCAGTTCACCCAATTTGGATTTGGACCGATCGATCATGTCGACAAAACTCTGCCACTCCGTATACGAACTGAGGATGAAGGGGTTTTTGCCGGTCTTGGCTTTCCAGATCAACCCCTTCGCCAGCTCCCCGGTCAGAATGATATCTTTCATGCCCTTTCGAATTTCGCCGACCACGTTTCCGCACAAAAGCTTGAAATCATTCAAACTCTTGCCTATGAGACATACACGCACGAATTTGTCTTTTCCATTGGGAAGATCTTTGGAATTGATGACAGAAATTGTCTTCTTTGGTTTGGGCGTCTTGGATCCTCCGATACGGACTTGAGGCTCTTCCGGCTCTTCTTCAAAGGCAATCTTGAACTCAATTCTGATTTTGACTTCATGGGCTTTATCAAATTGCGCTCGTCCTGGAGTACCAATGCGTGGAAGCAAGTCACCTGAAGCTTGGCGAGCCGGAGCATCGTCTCCATCGTGGATCTTTGGAGGGTCCTCAAAGACTGAAAATGAGGAAAGTTAGTTGGAGGTAGATAAAGGCTGAAAGGTGAAACTCTGCTCACGTTGATTCATCCAACCTTGATTCTCATTTTCAGGCATGATGTTTACCTTGATGGAAAACTGTTCTGAACAGCTAAACGTAGTGGAATTGAGTCAGATACAAAAGATGGTGATTGTTTGGTTTTTGAGAGGGGGATTGAGGAAAGACTCAAATACGAACAGGGAATTCTTGGACCGTAGCACTAGCAGATAGAAATCAACTTCAAAAATGAGTCTGGTAGGAAAGGTGATTTGAGATCTTGTGAGTAGAGAAATGGGTCACAAGAGCCAGGTACGGCATTCAAGAAATTTGAGAAAGGGAGAAAACGGGGATGGAATCAGGGCACCCATCCCCAAGGGTTGGTTTGAGGGCCTCTTCTGGAATCATCCTTGAGCCCGATAAGAGGATGGCCTTATGGCAATAGTGGGTTGGAATATGAGATCTTGGTCTAGCTTGGTGTTATGGCGTGACAGTCGAACGACTGGAAAAAGGCCAGCAAATCCTCAGTTAATGTGTAAATTCTTTGACTGGGTTTTTGCCGCTGTCATCATGTTTTTTCTGCTGCGGGGACAACTTTTCTCAAAAAAAGTTCGCAACCATTGTTGAAACAGCTGTAAATTGACCCCGCGGCTGACCAAAACTTCCATCCAAACAGAATTTATGTGTACATACATACATACCCTCCAAGTTATGGCGATGAGATCACTAATGTAGGTACTACTTCATCCCGTAATTCTCCTTTACTCACCACTGAATCTCGTCAACGTCAAAGTAGGAACAATGAGGTATGTATTTCTCTTTTCTCTTACTTCAACTTCCTTGAACTGAACAAGCTGTTTTCCTTTAACATTCTTAGGCTATAAGAAAAATCGAAAATGAAATCCAACGTAAACGACCTGTCAGAAATGTGGTCCTGAGGCTGCTGGTGGCGTCGCTCATGCTGGTCCTCGGCCTAGACGTCAAGCTGGTACTGTGTCAGCATCAAGACCTTTAGCAGCATTGACAGTCCCTGATGATATCACTGGTAAGTCAACCACATCTTCAAGTAGTGATAATCTTATTGATGTTCATCCGTTTCATTGATTTGATCAATTCGCTTCTCAACTTTGTGCCGCCAAACGTACAGATTGTGTACTTGTGGTGGATGAAGATGAACACTTG
>KZ146263.1:2571-14021 GCA_002157085.1 Melampsora occidentalis | reverse complement strand
CGTCGGCTGCTCCGACGGATATCCGACGGATATCCTTTGCCGGGTGACACCTTGAGTTTGAAGCGTGGTGAAAATCGGATCAGGGCCTCGGGGAAGATCGGAACAGGCCCCCGGGGAAGATCGGGACATGCAATTGGGGCAGGGTCCTTGCCTGCGGGCGGTCGGCAGGCGAAATCCGGATCGGATTTAGCTGCAGACCGGTAGGCCGCCAGCACTGGCCTGCTGGGCCGTCTGCAGGCGATCTCCAGCTCTGACCGATCTCAGACCTGGTCAGACCAATTTCTGCTCCAAAGCCCCTCCGTGGTGTACGCTCATATCTTCAATACCATCCCAAAAAACTGCCTTTTTTCAGCTCGGCCTTCATCATCGGTTACAACGATGCGAGTCACCGCTGACAGATGCACACACATGTCGCACATTTTCAACACATTTTCTCTCACGATGCATTGACTCATTCATTTCCATCATCAATTTCAACTAAACAATTACAATTCACTTCCATTTCTTTCTTCTTCTTCTTCTTTATTCAACTCATCATCTCACAAAGAAAATCATAAATGTAAAAAAAGTGTCAACATAAACAAATCAATAAAGATCTATGTATATATCATGATGATTATAAAGAAATTAGATCAGGGAGAACATGAACTAAAAAGAGTTGAATGAAGATTTATTACACATTTCTCCTTTTTACAGAAAACTAAAAAAAAACTAAAACTAGCACATCAAATGTCTTATTTCTTACTTCTACTGAAAAATCCCTTCTTCTTCTCTTTTTCAGGTTTACTATTAGACGATAAAGAAGGTGATGGAATTGGTGTTTGAAGTCTAGGATCCATTGAGGGTGGCATCAAAGCAGCTTGAGAAGTTGACGGAGGTGGAGCTGGTCTATGTGTGGGATAAGATGGTGCAGACCGCGGTGGTGGTGCTGCCACTGCATCTGGTGGTTCGTATGCGTATCGATCATCACGTTGACGTGGGTCTGGTGCTCTCTTTGGTAATCTGGCCTGTTTCCCTTCATAGGCCAATGAAGGTGGAGGTTGATTAGAACCACTTGAACCACCACGATCGAGACGTGAAAGATCCTGAATAAATGCTTTGGGAGTATAAATTGATGTTGACCCTAAAAACGTCTCAAGCCGAGTTATCAGCTCCCGGTAGATATAAAGAGCTTGGTCTAGGGAAGAAGCCTGACCTATGATAACATCTTTTGAATGAGCTTCCGAGACAGCATATGCTGATCTAATCTCTGAATGAGTCATCCCTCCCGCAACAAAGACAATCATCCGTGGTCGATTCTCAACCACTGCCTTAGATTTAGGTTTCTGCCAACTCGGTTTCGCGCTACGCAATGAAGTAGGTGCAGCTACCGAACTAGCTGCTAAACCACCCCCGTTCGATTTTGCATTAGTTGGACTTTCTCCCATGTACGGAAACACGGTCTGATCCAGTTTGTTCGCAACCGCATCCTGTGAGATCAATCAATCAAAACATAAATCAAACTTCAGAAAAAGCTCTATTGGTAAAGTAATTCCTGCGTTCAAGAAACGCTACCTCAAGCATCAATTTCACTAGAGGTCGATACCTAGATATATCGTAATCATTTTCGTCCAAAGGTTGTTTAAACAGTGCTTTCCGTTTTTTACCCGAATCTTTTGCAACATTTGCACCTAAATGAATCAAGTTGTTTACGGCGTCCATCTCATTCAATCCTAATTTAGCATGTTGATACAATCTACGCCTATCTTCATCTGGTACTCCATCTCGATATAAAACATATAATGCAATGATTCGAAGCTTATCGGTAGTACTATTCGGAAAAAGTTGATTTCGATGAGTCTGGATTGAGATCTTACATATGCATATACTTACTAACGTTTCAAAAAAGTAACAATACGGACCTAACAGCGCGATCATCTAGCAGTGGTACCATCTCTTCAACGATCGATTTCGGTGTTTTCCCTTCAGCCGTCATCCCAGTTGAACAACATTGCTCTACCGATGCAGCTAAAGGTAGCTGTTTTTTCTCAAACAATTCCATACAAGTTTCAGCCATACTGAGATGCAATGAAAGCTTTAAGTCGAAGTAAATCAGTCATAATCAGCCAAATGTAACAGCTACATGCGGAAAAGAAAGTCGATTACCTTTTCTTTACTCTCTTTCAAATGAGGTAGACTGGCCAACATATCCTTCATGTCATTCAAACTGCTACCATTGGTAAGGTGTCCATGTTCAGTAGCATAAGCCTTGAAATCGTGAATCAATTTGTCAAGCGCATCTTTCATATGCATATGTCGGACTTCCACCCAAACCTTATCATCTTCAGAAAGGGTTACTTCTTTTTCTTCTTGTTCACCGGATTGATCTTTGAATGAATATCTACACGAAAAGACCACAATTTCAGTTCATGATTACCATTCTTGTTAAATAGTAGCGTCATGAACGGAATCTACATGTATTTGTTGTCTTTGATCTCTAGCAGGTCATTACACATGGCTTGATAAGTGAACTCGTGCAGCAGGGGTGCTTGAAGATCCATAGCTCTCTCAGTAATGAACATCGTCCCACGCGGTCTTGGCGGATCTACAACAGGCTATAAAAGATAAGATGTCAGCATGTTTGGTCCAAAATTCCCGCCAATCTGAATTAGGAATTTCTGAAGCTTGCCGGAAAATCTTCATTGGTATCACAATAGTCATTCAAATCTTTTTGCAAGAAAGAAGCTAGCCTTTTACAAAGATGTTCTTTGGCAGCGGCTGCAGGGCCGAGTGGTGTAGTAGATGGATTATAATAACGAATATAAGGTTTTTCGCCAAGTGTTGCAAGAAGATTGACGAGCTGTTTGGCGAGGAAGAGAAACAAGCCAAATGAGAATCAGCAGAGTTCAGGTTGAATTGATTTTGATAAGCAAGTAGTTACGGATTTGCTGATCCAACCCAGTTCATCCTCCCAATTAGCTATTGCATCTTGTACTGAACGTTCAGGTGGGCCATAGAGAGTGAACAAGCTACGTGGATTGGGTGGGCGAAGTGTGTAGACTTGCGGTTCTTCTGGCCAAATGTTAGTAAAGAGTTCAACCAACTGTCGAAGATAACTAGCTGCAGGAGATGATGTCAAGACGTTGACCAATGCATCATCGAGTGCTGATTTTGAATTCGAAGCCAGAAAATCAACGCAAATCACATCTTGCACTTTGAAATCGGAGGTGTAAAACTCACCATCTATGAAGAAGAGATGCGCACCAGCGTACTTGGGACCACCGGATGGCACTGGGGGACCTTTTCGACTAGGAGGTTGAGCAGGGGCAAAGTCGCTGATGATCCGATCGACGTTCTTAGCCGTGGGGGCAAGAATATAGATGGCTTCAAGATTAGGCGAAGGTTGTCTAGGGGTTTCGATTGAGTCGATTTCTGAGATGGTTGGAGTTTGAGGGAAATACGTCAATCACAAGCTGAGATCTTGAGGCAGATGAGGTGAGAAGAAGTACGTTGGACTCCAAGTTCAAGGATCTCAAAAGTTTTCAAAACACCTTCAATCAAGTTCTTTGAATGTTTGTCGACTACCAATATCTTCCATCGTCCATTGGTCGGCTTGACGGATTGAATGGTGTCAAGATAGCCTATGTTGAGACAAGAATGATGATTAACCTTTGGTTTTGAAGAGTTTATATGGTCTACTTGTTTGAAACTCACGTTTCCTAAGAGTTTCAATCAACGAGAATGGCATCTTGTTGAAATCTTGAGTAGTGTGATAATCAGGAAAAGGAAGTTGCAGAGGTAAAGTAAACAGGCAGAATATGGAAGATAGGGAATATAGGATACATACTTGAGGTGAACTACATATAGGCTACTATCCGATCACTCGGAGCCACGGGAGTCACCTGCTAAATTTGTGAAAGGATATGTGATATGTCCCATGCCGTCAAACACTTTCTACAGCCGTGTGTCTTAGCTGTGACACTGTGTCTTGAAAGGCCACAATCGCTCCCCACCTCTGGAAAAGTTGAGATTGACCAAGTCCCCTCAAGTCCCTCACTACTGTGGTACTTGACCAAGTGTCAAAAAACTCGAAATTACCAACCAGGAGTAGCCAGGAGTCATGATTTCAGTGTTAATGGGCTTTCAGACATCAAGGAACCCCACAGCCTGGTGTAAGTTTCTTGGGCGTCAGGTGCTCTCGACACTTTCAGAGCTCTTCACCAGCTCTGAGCCCATGGCAAGTGATCTTATTACAGTATCTCATCACATGACGGTGCTTCAATAGACACAGAGACGCCCTCACCACTGAGAGGAAGATCAATAGGTCAAGGGGTGTATCACTTGCTTAGTTCATGTTATAATCTACATGGATCATGGAACCTGATTATGTAAGAGCTATGGATCTGCGGGACATGCTCACCATTCTTACTGAAGATTAGCATGCGAAGTTGTCTGAGACATCTTTGCTTTGGATCTCAAGAAAGAGTGATCCACTCAGTTCCCTGTACCTAGCTCCCCCTGTGTGGAACACGATGTCGCAAACAACCACATAGCAACTTCAGGATACTCCAGCAGGTAGAATAATTGGTCAGGTGATTTGATGGCTCTACCTTATTCAGGTGTTGCAAAGGTTGCATGCCAAAGCATGATAAATTAAGATATGGAGTACACATATTGGATAGAAGTATTAAGCAAGAGAAATGACAAAGTTGAAGGGTGAGATATGGTTTGGTTATGGTTCTGTCTGCGGGTGCATGTCCTCAAAAACGGCTACCAAATAATTGTTTTTGTTGATTTACCATGCTTCATCATTCTTCTTCAGTCCAACGTTCTGCTAATGGTCCCACATAGGGTAGCAATTTCCGCTCAAGTACTTCGGCATCAAAATAAGCTTGGTATCTATAAAAAAACCCGTCCGGTTCACAACGAATTGATTGGAAATGGTTTGGTGCGAAGGATATGCAATTCTCAGTCAGCAACAGTCCTGGCTTGAGAAACAGAAGAACAAAACCAAGGTTCCAAGAAAAACGTAGATTTGCTGACCCTAACCATCCATAAAGACCTAGATCAATAAGAAACAAAAGGACCTGAAAGAAATGACTTGCGAGAAAGATGAAGTGTAGAAAGGCTAAAGGTAATGCAATAAGAAGTGACTGATAGGCGTGTATTCGTACGAAATCATTTCGAGTTTCGATGATCAACATTAAGATCGCCATTAATGGAGTACAATAGGAGAAAGCTGATAACAAATCTACCCTCCAGCTAAGTGTTGATTCAGGAGCAAGTGGTTAGCTTCCAAAAGTCAATATATTTTGATCGAGTACAAGCTGAAACTTGAAGAACTAACCCAAATCTTGTTTCGTAGGCTTCTGGACTTGGAAAGAAGTGACCTCCAGCCTCGATTCCGTTACTAGAAGAATGAAATCCATTTGAATGACTGGAAGGCCCTGCGTCAAGACCGGAATGAGATTGAGAAGAGTCGAAGTTTGGTTGGTTTGGTTGGGAACTGTATTGGTTAGAATTGATAGAATTCCCTCCACTAGATTGATAAGATTTCCAAGGATTGGGTTCGTGATGAGATTTTTTAGCAGATGATGTTGGTAAGCGTCCCGAAGCTGATGGACTTGAAGGCTTGCGAGGAAGTTTAGGGGGAGTTACTTGTCGGTGTTCGTCAGGAGGTGGTGCATAGGGAGCAAAATTCATGATGGGCCTTGGCTGAATTTAAACCGAGAAGATACACAATGTTCTAAGGTTCGAATATTCGTAGGCGGTAAGGTCACAGAGTAAGCTAGCTGAACAATTGCACCGATGCTGCTTCAATCGACCTTAGGTGGGAAATTGCGAAGGTTGATTGGAAGTTGATGTGGAAGCAGAATGAGAAGTGGAATAATTCCAAGTCTCATCTTACACAGTAGATGTCACAGAAGCCTCAGTACAGGCTGATGAAAGACGACATGTTGTCTTTTTTACCGCACATTGACAGAAATGTGCAGCTCCAGCATCTGGGAAGAAGATGTACATTTTTTTAGATTTTTTGCTCTCTTCCTGTAGTCTTGGGATCTTTCTATATCAATGCTTTTCTTTTCCACCTGGAGAAGATTATATTTCTGGTAGTGTTAGGGTGTTGGTCTTCAATTTGAATCTTTATGTCAGGTACACAAATCAGCCATCCTGTCAATCTTACATCTTGATGGGGTTTGTAGAGCAAAATTCAGTGTTGACTAAAACCCTAGCAGTGTTATTGAGATGGTATCCAAATGTGTTGAGGGTTATTAGCAGAGATTTGAGTGTCTACACTTCTTTTTTCAAGTGGGTTGGGTGTAATTTTGACCTCACATGATGTATGCTCAATCACAATATTACAAAAAATCATTTTGGAGTTATGTGGTGTTGTGGTGAAACTTCCCAGATGGAATGATGTACAAGATAACGCATGTTACTTATGACATGCTTGAAGGAATCAAGAATCCATGTTGATGTATGTCGGTATGAGTCATTTCAGACGGTTTTTGGCTTGGGAGTGAATTTCAACTGAACATGACATGGAAAAATTACATGTAAAATCCATGTCATGTTTTAATGTTGTTTGAGTCTTTTTATAGTCAACAGAGATGGTTGGCCAGAGGGTTTGTGGCCTTCAACTGAGCCTTTGGCCTAAACTTTTGTGAGGACAGATCAGACAGTATTAACTGGACACCCTACAGTTTGGCTGATATCTACATTTCTCTTCTTGGCTAGGTGCATTCCAACCATTTAGTTTTTAAGATTGCATGGTAAAGGCTTCATCTCAACAATTTCAGAGGTAATGATTGAAATGTTTGACCAGAAGATTGGCAAACAACAAAAATTGAAAATTCAAAAATTCAAAAAATTGAAAATAAAAAACTGTAGCTTTTACGTCACTTCGTGTACAGTACCCTCCAAGTGGTTTTTGTAATCATTCAAGCTCCATAGCGGTGGTGACATGTTTTGTCCTGAACCCAATGATTACAAACCCTAGGTGTGCGGATGTGTACTATAGTCATCTGTATAAATATGAGAATAGTTTGTATGTTGAAGATAGGATCAATATGCAGGAAGCAGAGCAGTGACTCTTTGTTTATGATCTTGGGCACTGCAAGCTTGGAAAGGGCTGTCTGCGGACAATACTGCAAGCGCACTGCACCATGTTGTGCTTGTGGAGCGGTTGTGTAGTGCTTTCTTGCTTTCTGGCGCCACAATAGCAACACTATACATTACAGTGTCAGAGCACCACAACCCAGGTTCAAAAAAACCTGTTGCTCAGAGACCAGCACTGCAATTAGTGGGGTTCAAGTCAAAAAATTGAGCCAAGATTTTAGGCAACCCAAGCCACTTTTTCAGTCTTCTTGATACTTATAAAATGTGCAATCAGTTCAAAAATGTGCTTGAATATAAGTCAGGTTGCTGTAAAATAAAAAAAGGGCTCTGAAACCTTCTGAAACCAAGGTACAAGAGTTCTAAAAAAGTGCATTATTTATACTGTTATGGATTCAACAAGAGAGAGAAAGAAACAAATCAGCCATTGAGCACTGAAAAAAGACCATAGGCCTTTTTGACACACAATCCAAAAGATGTTTTTGTCTTTGTGGAAAAAAAAGGTTGTCTTGCTTAAAATTACAAGACGTGACTTATAGATAAAACTATAATTTTTGTCTTCTGAACATTGCTCATAATGCATTTTAAGTCTGATTTTTTTTGACTTGAACCCCACTATTGTGGTTTGTTTTTGACAGTTACTTAGGGAAAATAATGCGGAAATTGGGCAATATTGCGCATTTTCCGCAATATTTGCCCTACCTCTCCGCAACCTTGAGATAAAAAAACATCCTCATTCTCCTGTCATCATCCAATATTTCAAAAACACAACTGCCTGTCCTGTTTGCCTAATTATCAAATCTCATTGAGCATCAAGAGATACAGATGTTATTTCTTATCCCGTGTTATTTGTCACTTCAGAAGGTTCCACTCCATCACATTCATTTTCAAGGTTTTTTTGAAAACTTCCATCTATATTTTGACATTTCTTTTTCAGGAAATTCTTGATGATCTGCAGGTGCTATGGTGCTTGCACAAGCTGAAGATACAATGGATTACATCAAAAGTGCTGGCCATCGGTCTTCAGAAGCTTTGCTTATTTATGTTTGTGAACATGCTGCCCTCCAGTTGCTGGAAAATCAAAATCATGTGATTGGGCATGCATCTCATGTGGGTTCAAAGGTGGTTTTCACCATGTCAATATTCTTGTAGCACATCAACGTGCACATACGGAGAGTTTTGAAATAAATATGAAAGTCTTGTAATTGGATCTAGAGTTAGATTGTTGTTGAGTGCCCTTTGTGAGCAATGATTTAGTCATAGGATTTCTAGAATCTTTTGTCATCAGCTGGGGGAGACTGACTGTCAACGTCCCAGTTGACAAGGGAAATCTGCGCCTGTCCTATAACCTCTTTGATGGGTCTCTCAAGGGTCTAAGAAAAGTGTTTTGTGAGTGCACATTGACTTGCTGCTAGGATACAAACACAGTGTTTGAAATAGTGAGTTTCTTATGGTTACCAGTGATAGTATAGAACTTGTCTATGGCAAAAATAATCTCCAATAGACTTACTGCCGTTGTATAAAAGTTTGTCAAGAAAAAAAATCTACAACGGGGCAGAAACCTGTTGTATTTTATTTTTTGTTTTAATCTAACTGTACAGATTGAAATTTGGATTGATCAATCCCAAAATTGATTGGTTATTTCTGAGATTGGCAAGAGCTCTCTAGAGCTTGTTGGGAAATGAGTTGCTCATGAATGAGCTTATGCTTGACTCACAAACTCAGGTATGCCAGTCTTGAAAACAAAGCCCAGGAAAACATTTGAAATTTTACACCGTTGCACTGTTTGGATTTATGGAAAGTGAGCTTAGTATAGTGGTAGGCAGCTGGCAGATGTTGAGATGTGACCAGGAGTGTTTGAGTCTCTGATGGCCGGCAAATATTTTTGATCAAAGTTGATCAATTTTTTTGTTCTTGCTGAAAGGCACTTTTGCCATCTTTTGCCACTCTTTGTGATGAACAGAACAAAGTGTCATGATGACACTGTAACTTGGCACTTTGATATCTTGTGCTTGAATTCATAAAGTTTTGGGCAAAAGACAGATCTTGCAAGGCTTGAACATGACCCACATACCAATCCCCAGCACGCTACTGCATCAACTACAACGACTAACAGTTGCATCCTGAAGCAACACTATAAAGTACACAGACATTTTGCTTTGCTTTGTTTTCAAGACTGGCACACCTGAGTTTGTGAGTCAAGCATAAGCTCATTCATGAGCAACTCATTTCCCAACAAGCTCTAGAGAGCTCTTGCCAATCTCAGAAATAACCAATTGATTTGGGATTGATCAATCCAAATTTCAATCTGTACAGTTGGATTAAAACAAAAAATAAAATACAACAGGTTTCTGCCCCGTTGTAGATTTTTTTTCTGGACAAACTTTTATACAACGACAGTATATAATTAATCTTCTGTACGCCTTACATCATGGTTAATGGTTTTTACCTTATTATATGGTTCATCTTTTTGCTTTGTGTTTTGTGAAGCTTTGTCTTCTGATTTCCATCATTTGCATATCCTTTCTAGGAATAAAATATATGGTGTTTGGTGAGTCTCTCCTGGCAAATGTTTTATTTCCCTCTCCTTTTTCACCACTCTTTTTGCACGCTGCTAGGCGGGTTGGAGAGGGTGTTTCTTCTTACAAGCAATGTGATCCCCTGGGCTTATGCCTTGGGTTTTGCACCAAACACAGTAGCTCTGATCTTACCCATAAGACAGATAGTACATTCATAAGCTCCAATTTCAAATGAGCAAGATGTCTTTGCTTCAACAAAATTGAATGAGGGGTTTTGGATTCCTTATCTGCTGTCTAGTAATTTTCAACAGTTCTCTTTTCCCCATCTTTGAAAAAGAGAACATATGTGGTTTCTGTGTTTATTTCACTTTACTATCATCAATGATATGTTGTATTTTATCTTTTACTCAGATCAATAAAGCTCACACTCATCATTGTGTGCTTTTCATTATTATCTTACCCATAGAACAGATATATGATAGATGTTCCTTTCTCTGAATCTCCTAGGCTTGGAATTTTGTGTGTCACGTTGTTCCGTTTACTTCTGTTATAGGCTAGCCACATTACCTAAGAGCGGGATGTTGTCTATTACCTTATCTAATCATTAGCCCATTCATCAGTTTTATCATAGGTGGTGTCACAGTGATAATTCAAACCACTCATAAATTTCCAAAAATGTGCGATATGTGTGTGCAGCTGTCAGCAATGACTCGTGTCGTTGTAGCCGATGATGAAGGCTGAGCTGAAAAAAAGGCCGTGTATTGAAGCGCTTTCATAATTTGCCTGAGCTTTACGCCGAACAACTTCCATCATATGCAGAACAACTCGGTCGCCGAGTACGTTTTTGGGTTTTTCAATATTTGGTTCCAGTGACGGACAAGACGATTATGCTCATTCTTTTGAGACCAATCTTTTGCGTAGTGTCCTCGTGAGAAATGATGAAGAAATAAAACCTACTGATCATCAACTTGCCAAGGAGATCGGAGGTTTATCATTTGGGCCTCATATCCTCCATAAACCAAACCCCGTAAATTTCAGAATAAGCATTGAATGAAGACTAACTAAAAATCGGAGAAAACATCAAAAGCCCATGGCGCACATGGAGAATCGTTTGAGTTCTTTTTGAAACATCGAGTCCCTTCGAAGCCCAATAACAAGGCATCATATCAACCGTCACAATGATCTTCCACTTTTGGTATGCAAACCTAATTTTGGAAATTGATATTAGTCACTTCCATTTCCTTTTCCAAACCTTGAATGAAAGTTACCCACCCATGAAACAAAAGGCAACCAGGGAGTCACAAACAGGGCTGATCTATAAAAAGATAGCGAGAGTCAGTTTCGATCCGACGACCTCTGGGTTGCTTTCCATTGACGTTGTGTCGCGGAAGTATGAGCCCAGCGCGCTACCAGCTGCGCCATCTCGCTTCATGTCCTTGGCTTCTAATGTCTCACTATGATCTGAAACGCAGCCCAAAATTCTATGCCTCACACACGTGCTTTTCAATCAAAAGATTGGAAACATCCAATTATCAGAAGATTATAAGTGACTGGTGATGTTCATGAAAGTATATACGTATCTAGAGCATCAGGTTAAATGATCCATCCTCGTCCACATCGTGAATCGACATTGATCGGTTATTCTTCGGAGTTGGCTTTCGAGATGGTGGGATAAGATGATAGTTTGAGATAACAGAGGAAGAGTCGAAGAGTGGTTCCTTCGAGTCGTTACGAATGAGTGTGTGGAAGGGATGAGACTCAGAGGAACACACAAATCGCGAATCTGGATCATTGGAATCGAGGGTTTTTTATGGATGTGTTCGTTGTCTCTGTAAG
>MWRL01021814.1:0-10369 GCA_002157085.1 Melampsora occidentalis | reverse complement strand
GAAGGGTCTCAAGTCCCTCACAATTTTATATCTCATGATCTCTCTTTTGTACTTCCTCTGTCTGTTTGTCATGTGAAACTGATTATTGAGAAGGGTCTCGATCTTTTGAAATATTATATCTCATGATCTTGCTTTGATACTTGCTCTGTCTGTTTGACAAGTGACACTGATTATTGAGACTTCACAATCAGAGTAAGATACATCTTCTCTTCAACTTTGATCCAACGTTTCTTACCAGCTTTCATGGGAGAAAGCTTTCACGGATCCCTCATCAAGCATTTCTACTTGTGAAAAATTGTATTGCGTGAATTAGGGTTTGATTTCATCCCATGTGCCACATTAACCTCGCTCCCCTCAATCTAAAAGCCCATCGCCCACACTGGTTAATGATGTGACATAGCAATAAATCACGTGATACCAATACACCAACCTAAGAGATGGGCGATTTTATGATGTCTTAGCTTGGAGCTTACCTTAGCTTCATCGAATAAACACTGTGGCTATCCTTCAGCATCTTCCTTATCGATTCGCTTTCAACCAGGTCACACAACAAATTGACCTCCAACCCACCTCTTCAAGCTTCCGGCTCTCGCCGAAACACTCATCATGACGTCGAGCTTCGACGTGCAGAAGCCTTCCCCACAAGCGGGCCGAAAGGTCAACCACCTTGCTTCACACGCGAAGTCAGAGCTCAATTTATGCAAGATCACCGCGCAAATGCATCACTGCATCAAAACTGGCCACAATCGATGTTTCCGCTGTGGTCGTTTCGCCCCCTTCAGACGTCACTGCAACGAAAATCTTCACTACGCTCCAAAAGGGGAAAATCCGAAAAAAATCGCGTCCCTCCCTCTTTGGCGCAGAGTCAAACACGGGAAGAACTAAAGTCTTGATGTGCTGCTCGTATCTCCCAAAGAACTGGCTGTAATGACTGGTAAGCCCCCCTGCGGCTACTCAATGATGGCATTTGCTGATAAAACATCTCCATTTTCAATTGCATAGATGATAACAACAACGACGGCAACATGAACCCTTGGACCTTGACTGCTTGGGAATTGGATCACCTAGATGTGATGATTGAAGCTGCTGGTATGTACCTAACATGAGACATCTACGTCATGTAAAATGTCTTGTGGAACTTTTGAAATCCACCCGGGGTCCACAGCTTTGCACGGTAACACAAAAAAGGAAGGCACCACCGCGGCTATAAACCCGGGTGCCTAGCCGTGTGAAGGGCACACTGGACAGGGCTTGGTGGGACTGGTGCGTTCGAACTCAATTGGTGACTCTCCTTCCGACTAAGAATTCTGCTGACGTGGTGCCCTACTTGTGTGGCTAGGCATATGTCGATCATCGCGATCGAATAAATTGAAAAGCTGCGGCACGGTGGAACAGGCAACGGGGGATAAAATTTATTGACGCACGATGATATGTGGTTGTGTGCTTCTCCTTTGTACACTTTGCTGGTGTGCATGGTAGGTCGATGTACTGTGGAAGGTTACAACGGATTTTCTAAGTGTTGGTGTTGAGTGAGGTTGTTGATCGGTTTGAAATTATTAGGGTGTTGCCCCAAACACTGAAATAGATTATCTTAGCCGTACCGAATATATTATAGTGCTGTGTGATGGACTGTGTAAACCCTGCAGAAAATCGAGAGGGCTCTTCATGAGGGCAAGGTGGGGTTCTGAAAGAAATCAGAAAGTGGAGTATTTGGCGCATAGATTGGCCTTGGCTTCATACCCTCGGAAGGGTTGTTTTAGTGGGTTGATTTGTATGAAACAACACCAGTAAGGCACTGCGGGTGAGTGTAAGTGTGTGCCTGTTCAACCGGTGGAGGGTGGCAGCTGGACTTCAGATGCCAAAGGAAGTGTGTCCGTTAGGCCCAAATAGTAAGTGACGTGTTGTCTGACGTGATCTCGGAAACTTGATATCTATGATAAAATAAAACGATTTTGCTTTTTTCTTGGTCTTCAGGAGTGTGGTATTCCTTTTTTCTTTCCATTGTTTCTATCTCGACTCTGCTTCAGTTTGGATTTTTCTTGATTAAACATAAGTGTCCTCGTATATTTTTCTCAAAGTCTGAGGAAAGTTTTAGTTCGCTTCACCCCAAGTAATCACACTCGCTCAATTATTGTGTATATCATATTGTAAAAAACAGAGATGAGTTCTCAACCGACCCAAACACAGATAAATCCCGGGGGATCCAGTGCTGGGAAAAAGCGTCGGCTCGAAGAAGTGGCTCAGGAACCAGCAGGTATGATTGATCATCTCGCATTTGAGCAAATAACTTGCTCGAATTATCCTGATTTGATGATTTCATTGTTCTCGATTACATCAGAAGATATGAACCAACGTGATGAAACGGGTGAAATATCGGATGAAGAAGACTCAGGTGTGTGATAGTCACATTGTGTTCATGTCGAAAACGAAAGAACTTTGGTTGCTGATTTGCATCACTGGGGATGTGTTAGATGGAGATCTCACGCATGAAGAAGTCCTAGAACGAAAAAGAAAGCGAGGAGCAAAATTGAAGGTACTCACTCAGATCCGACATCGCAATGAGGGTATTGGAAAGGTAGCTGGCCAACATTCCATTCCTAAAGCGGCAACTCCGCTTGCTCGAGCCATCCACGAATACGTCAGAATGCTCATGGGGATTCCACGAAAATCCAGAGGGTCTTCAGCTCTTGAAGATGCTGGTCAAAAGAAGATGCCGGAACCTCCATCCAAGGAGGAACACCATGCTTGGGAGAGTCGAAGGCAGAGAAGAGAGATGTACATTCGAGATGCGCAGGATAAAGCGATGGAAAAATATCTAGCCAGAAAACCTCGTGGATTCAAACCGAACCGAAAACAGCGAAAGACAGTCGAAAAGGACGCAGCAGAGATGGCAATGATCAAAAATCCAATGCAACCTGTAATATTTAAATCTCGCATCCTCACTGGTACTCGAACAAGATATGCCCACCACTTTGTAACTCAATGCGAGGCCAGCTTAGCCATGGCAGGTTTCCCAAGGTGTACATTTGACTGGGAATCATCATTTGATTCACCTTGGAATTCGGCGACTGCTATGATCATATTATCTCATTGGGTCAAAGCGTATGAAGCAAACGGCGCAAGAGAATTTGGAATTCTCTCGACAGACAACACTGCTTCAAATCGCGAAGAAGTTCTTCGCCGCTGGTGTGGTAACAAAGCTCCAAAATTTCGACAACAGACTCGAAATGTAGCGTTGGCCACCACTCCTGAAGGTCGGAAAACCCTCGAAGACAACATCTCAATTAAAAAAAACTTGACAAGTAAAAGGAGAAATATGACTAAGGTGAGTCGACTTTGTCTCTGTAACCTTATGGATGTGAAGAGGATGCTCATGTTTTTCAATACTCGACCAGATTTATGAGGCGCGGTTGTATATTGCAGGGAAATTTTTTGGGGAAGATTCACCGGAGGTTGAGATGTTGTCTCATCCGGAAGTTCATTCGGAGGACGAACTAGTCTCCATCGATACCAGCGGCTCACGTCAAAAGAGGCGGCTCGAATGGCGGAGCGAAAAACTTGACATTTTGATCGGGCTGCTCGACACGGCTTATTGGAAGCGTAAGACCATTCCAAAAGAAAAAAGGATGGCAAAAGAACTGGTTGACAGAGGAGTTTACTCCCCTCACCCCGACAAAGATCGTTTCCCTCCGAAAAAGTTCCAATTATCGCTGGTTTCTCCAGCTTGGTATGATCAACAAGAAGGTTTAGTTTTATCAGAATTGGACCTCAATGAAAACAACCCCGTCGACATTCACAGCGCAATTGAGGATGCCAAGATTACATTCAAATCTCTAGCCACACTGGCGGCAGAACAGAACGTACCCAGTGGCTCAAACAGTATGCACGCAGCCTGATCTCAATCGTCTTTCAAAGGTATAATTTACAATTTTTAATTACAAAATGGGTTGATGCAGTTAGCTCATTGATACATTCCATGATCTTGTCTTTCCGCGCCATCATTTAGATCTTTTCGACAGACCCTGGATTCTCCAAGTGTCCCATCTCATTTCTTCTTTGCAGTTTTTGGGAGTCAATGGTCCCACCAGGATCTAACCACAGCCAAAACGCTCTTCTTCATTTTTATGGGCTATCTACATAAGTATGTGACCTCAGTCGCTACAAATTTCTTTCGTTCTCTGTAGGTCCCCTGCCAGTCATAACTTTATATTGATCCAAGATATGTAGATCAATATTCCCAAACTTCTCTTTTTTTATGTCTTGGTGTGATTTGTGATGAGAATCGTTGTATATACTTGTCAATAGCTGTTTATAATGATATTTCCAAACTTTTATGTGATGAGAATCGTTGTGTATACTTGTGAATAGTTGTTTATAATTTGAATTTATACACGGGTTTTCTCCAATATGTCCAATGTCCTTAAGGACATCCAAATTTTCACCTCGAATCACATCAGCCCTATTGACCTCACCCATACATTATGTTTCTTCTGAGATGTCTGAAGCTTTCCAAGCTTACTAGCACCGATCGACTTAAACACTATGAATACCTGAAGAATCATCTCTATGAACACCTGAAGTATCATACCAGGCTTTGTCAATCGTATCAAAACAAGATCGGTAGCTTGATAGCGTTTATCTTGACCTACATCATGTTGAAAGGGATCTCGGGACCTCTGGTAGGATTATTGACAATCCTACCATTGTCAAGCTTGGATACCATAGCCTTTGCTCAAATCTTTTGGGTTGAGCAAGTGCTGATCCACGATCATGTTTCTACTGGGCTGTCTGAACCTATTCAAGATTAGTATCATCGATCGACTTAACCACTTAGAACACCTGAAGAAACATACCAGGTTGTGTTGACCATATTCAACCAAGATAGGTGGGTCGATAGTGTTCATTTCGACCTACCCCATCTTGAGTTCAAGGGATGTATCCTCTTTTTTGAATTCTGTACATCCTTCCATCGCCTTTTTTCAATACCATAGCCTCGGCTCCCATGTTTCGGTTTGAGCAAGGGTTTTTTCAACCGTTTATATATATATATCAAACATTGATGCAGAATACCAATGTTTGAGATGTTTCGATTTCAGTTGTGATTCATCCAACGTCACCTGATCTTACCAGACTTTGGTGATACCCTCACGTCACCCAAGCATCCTGTTTGTACCCTTTTTTTTGGGAAGCTAAAGAGGTATTTAAACCACCACTTCAAACCATTTATATCATCGTTCTACACCCCAGCTCCTTCCACTTTATCATATCCGTTTCCCCGATCAATGTCGTATTTTGGACCAAATCACACATGCTGCCAATGTGTCGCTCAGGGATGTTCCGAGCGCCAGTTTGCCAGGGATGGACAGACTTACACGGGGCGCCTTTTCCACCGGACCAATTATCCTCGGCATCAGGCCGCTTCTTTGGCAATTTCCGCAGCTCAAGATGGATCAAACAGCATCGAAGCTCATGATCACATTAGATCTCAAACAGAATCACGCATTACAATTCCGCCTATTCCAGGAGCAGATGACCCCAAGACTTCTGGCAGTACCATCCTCACACTTGGAAAACGTGCTCGATCAGCCGATCTTCCAGAATCTCATGTCACTTATTCTAGTGATGAACACGCACCTCTCAAAAAGATCCAACGCAGAGCGTCGCCAATCAATCCTCAATTGAATGCTAATTTACCAAATGGCGAATCCCAGTGTCTGCTAGTCAAATCAGCACATCAGCTTGAATTTAAGACGGAGGGTTTCTACACCCCACAAAGACTCCTCCAGCACCCGTCATGTGTTTCATCTATGATTCACGTATTGAATCATCATTTGATACAAAACGCTTCTGTGAAGGCCTGCCAGACCTCCTTAAAAATGGAGCGTCACAAGGTTGAGTCTGCCCTCACTCGGAAAGACCCTACAATCACGGCGGTCTGGCAACAGATCCCGCTTGCACTACCCAAGCTTCTTCGAACTTTTCACCTAGAAGCTCCGGTCAATAAAACGGTTTCTTGCAAGATATGTTTTTCACTAAATGGCCCCGAAGAAAAAAATCCTAGTAATGCGACATGCCCTCACCTTCGATTCTCCAAGTCAAATCCCTCCAAGCGCAAGTTTATCTGTGGTGCCCCATTATACAAGCCAGGTTCTAGGCAGTCCACTCCACTAAAACCTGTGCAGATCTTCTATCATCAGGTTTTTGTTGAGTGGCTCGCTACAATGCTAAATTATCGTAGTTTTGAATCACAGCTTGACGTATCATTGACTCGCAAAAGGCCGCCCGCTGGTACCTTGCAAGATATCTGGGACGGTATCCTCTGGTCTACTTTCAAAAAAAATGGACAAGTATTCACAAGGACCTCGGGAAATCTAGTTTTTGGTTTTTATTGTGATTGGTTTGACCCATATGGGAGCAAACAAGGGCGCAAACATAGCGCAGGCCTGATTCTTCTCATATGCTTGAATCTCCCGCCTGACATTCGATACCGAGCTGAAAATATGTTTGTTTATGGTATAACACCTGGTCGCCGAGAACCAAAGAGCCATCACATGAATCATTTACTTGCGCCATTAATCAAGGAGCTTAATGACCTATGGAATGGCGTCAGGTTCACTAAAACTTCACTCCACCCTACCGGCCGAGTCATTAGCGTTGCTTTGTGGCCCATCATTGCCGATGTCCCTGCAATGAAGAAAGTATCCGGTTTTTCTGGACACTCCTCGACTAACTTTTGCTCCAAGTGTTACATAACAAAAGACGATGTTAGTTATGTTGACATGAAGGTGTTCAAAGCTCGCACCGCCCTCACACACAAACGACAAGCAGCTCGATGGCTAGAAGCCGAAACCCTGAAGAAACAAGACGATTTAATGAGGGACAACGGTGCTCGACATTCAGTATTTTATGACCTACCATATTGGCAGGCTCTTGATTTTGCGACGGTTGATATAATGCATTGTATAGTTCTTGGTCTCTTAGCTGATCTTTCCAACACCTACCTTCAAATCGTGTCTGCCGGCAAGGGCCTGAAGAAACAGCAGGATCGTCGAATTGAGAACGGTGATTATCCAGCAATTTCGAACACCTCGGTTCTTGGAACCATTGACGTTGACATGGAAGTCACGCAAGATCGTGAAGCTTCACTTGGCCGCAGATCTTCGTCTCGCAGATCCAGTTCTAGAACTCAATCTTCTCACAAGGCCCAATCTCGCACTGATACCGAGCCATCCTGGGCTCCAAGCGAAAACCGTTCCGACATGTCAGACAATTCCAATAGCACCATCAAAATCCCGGATGGTCCAACGCTAACAATTCACGAGCTGGAGATGATCCACCAGAGTGTTACAAACGTAATCGTTCCATCATGGCTGACGCGCGTTCCATCCAAGATAGGCATGCCATTTTCAGGTACACCTAAAGCAGCTGAGTGGCTCAGCTTGTACACCGTCTACATGGTCTTCTCTCTTGTCCCGTATCACAAAGACGCCGAACCGAATTCTGATGCATCAAAGATACATAAAGCCATCACCCTTGCTATACAAATAGTCAACATTTGTGTGTCGCGCACGCTGACTGATGAAGATCTGAACACACTTTCCGACTTACTTGTACAATACCGCCAGCATCTTCTATCCGCCTGGCCTACCATAAAATCGAAGCCTAACCTTCACTATGCACAGCATCTTGCTGCTCAATCTCGACTACTTGGACCTCCGTCGTACACTGCTTGTTGGGCGGGAGAACGTATCATAGGTTCCATGGTTAGAATGCCAAAAAGTGGGGACAGAGGTGAGGTTCTCATGTTACTTTCTCAGGGTTGTTTTTCGCAGTGTTGGAACCAACCAACCATGTGACCACCTTCTCCTTCTTCCAGGTGTTGTCGGCCAGACAATGATACGTAAGCACACTCAGCGGGCGTCCTTCCTCAACTTTCTTAGGAATATACCCTCCGACTATGCCGAAGAAATTGGCGCCGATATCATACTCCAAACCTCTTCCCCTAAATGGACAGCTTATTCACCAACACCAGATATCAGCAATTCCATCAAGCCGCTACTAGAAGAGATGGGCTTTGATAGCCAAGTTAGCCTTGAGAAGACCTCAATTTGGAAGCACAATGGCAAGTCTTTCAGTACGTATGCTGAACACGCAGGCAACAGCTACATCGAGTTCACCATTAGGGGGGAAAAGCGCTGTGGTGTAATCCACCACATCATACGGGCTCCAAGTTCTTCTGCGCCATTATTTGTCCTTCATGTTTTCCGCAATCTCGACGCAGCTGACCAGCAACACAGCCCTTACCATTTGCTACCTCGCCTTAATGCCACAGTCAAGTATAACCATAGCCTCCTACTTCAAGCCATTCATGCAGAAGATATATTTGGTCATTGTGCTGCTTTACACAATACATCAGGAAGTTTTGGTATCAAAACCCCCACAATCACGCTTGTCAGCCTTCGAAGTATGGTGAGCTTGCACTATCTCTCGGTAAATGTGCGTTCCTAGAGCTGAAACCTTTTGTGTATGTATCCAGAGCATCGCAGACATGTCCTCAAGCTGAGATCGGAATGTGCTGGCTGTCATCGACTTGATATGAAACACATGCATTTGTACTGCTCCAACAAATTTTTATTTATCATGATTTGCGTATGTATATACAAAAGATTGATTTCATCTGAGATACACACGAATAACCTATATACATGTTCAGCTCTAATCATCTCTGGAAGGCGCGTGAACCAAGGAAGTAATGAATTGTTTTGATCTAGATAATATATTTCTGTATGATAGCAGGTAAAGTATTCAATAAATTGGAGACAGGCTTCATTTGAAGCGCCACTTTCTCTTCAACAGTCAACGTGGAAAGGAAAATTGGTTCATAAAAATTCTCAGGCAGCCCGGGGCAAACCGCCGCATGCGAGTTGGTTTGATTTGGCGCCGTCCGACATTGGTCAAACCTCTGGGAGGCCAGACGTGGACCCTGAGCAGACAAAGCATATTTCCATGATAATTTGTCGATTTGATGGATGATGGAAGTGAACTGTTGACTTCTCCAGACGAGGCCAACAGATGGGTGTCGAGTCATTTCTGGATCCCACTCTGTGTCAGAGCAACAGTCATGATTTGGTAGAATGTCCATTGCTTTTTCGGGCAGATTACTGGCAACTAGAAGCCGAGATAATGATGTGACACGATATTGATAAAGCTTCAATCATGCACCAGACTTCAGCATGAGATTTTTGAAGTCCTCATACGAGAGAATGTGTCAACTCACTATTCTTTTTTTACGGCGCATCTCCTTCTGTAAGACCTTTTGAGGAGATCGTCGGTTTTGACGGATTTCTTCGGCGCGGCCTCGCATCCAGCGAAGGACTATGCTGATGCATATTTCTTCTTTGTTTTGAGCCGGAGTTACTGGATGTTTCTTGAAAGCACCTTGTGAATTGGCATATTGCCAATGTTTCACAATGAACACAGCGATTGTTCGGTTCCAAGGGTCCCTGTCAGGCATCTGCCAATCGAATGACAATCTGGCGATGCCGTGTTTTTGCAAATCCGTGAGGCAGAATGATTTGTAGATATCTAGTGTGTTTTCGACCACTCCAATGTTAAGTGAGGTTGATGTCGTTGAAAAAACCTGGCGATCACCCATAATCTCCTTTTGATTGATGGGTCGAAGTTGGCAGCGTTCGTCTGGAGTTGGGCCAAGTGGGTATGTCTTAGTCAATTGATTGTATCCCAGTAAGAACCTGGTGAAGGTGGCCAGCGATTGGCATATCGCTTCAGTCGACTTTGGAAGGGAATTGTTCACCGAAGCGTTCAAAGCTTTCAGTGAAGTTACAGCAACACCTTTCTTCCAGTGTTGAGACGAGGGTGCTTAGAGTAGGATCAAGATTAGTATCGTTGAAATAGAACCTTTACATGCGAAGGACTCGTATACTAACACATTGCTAGATCGTTAGGCTTCAAAACTTATGCTCCAGTAAGTTGATCGATTGGTAGGGTAGGCAAAACTTGTGTTCACGATATCTACTATTGAGATAGATTGTGCGAGTAAGCTATGGCCGCTTAAAGGTTCCATCATGTTGTCTAATCAGAAAACACCCATTACTATGTACAACGGGGATGAAAACGATTGAAAACCAACCGTCCAATGACTTGCATATTGAAGAAAGGGCATTACAACTCTTTGTTGTTAGATCTGACCAACAATCGAGGAACATTCTCCTGCTATCTTTCTGGACAAAGGGCCGCTTAGCGTTGGAGGTTGTTCTACTGATTCAAACACTACCAAAAAACATTCGATTTTATTTCACACCTCGCGGTGTGTGCACGTCGACGTGCTAGCACAAAATTTACGTGGTGG
>KZ146257.1:1149-13713 GCA_002157085.1 Melampsora occidentalis | reverse complement strand
CACTACAGAAATAATCTGATTTTCCGCGGGGATTTTCGATTTCCCATTAGCGGAAAATCACGTGACCTCTGTACATCATGTACAGAGCTTCACACAGTCAGATGCTCTGTACATCTCTGTACACGCATACATCCGTACACCTCTTTGCTGACGATGCACGACTGCAGCGTCTGTACACCGACCATGAACAGTCGACGCCGTCCAACATGAACGCTTATAGTCAAAACCGCTCAAAACGGTCTCGTCCCCTGAAACCACTACGAACACCGTTTCTACAAACACCGTTTCCCCGTCTGCGACCATCACGACCACGGTTTCTTTGCTTGAAACGTCATCGAACGATTGGTTCCATTGCTTCCTGGAACGTCGTCGTACCCACCTCACATGGTCCGTCTTGGTATGTTGGAAAGGCTTCCGAACCCTGCTCAGTCTAGACTTGGACCACCACCATTCGAATACGTTCTCTTATCATTCCTCTCAACGGACCCTGGATGTCAGCCTGCAAAAAGAGTCTGTCAACGTTGTCGGATTGGGATAGTTTTATCACTACATTCCTGCCATGAGTTTCAGATCACTTATCACCTTGCCCTTCATTCCGCCCAAAGAACAACGCCGGTGTAGATCGAGGCCACTTTTCTCAGGCCAACTTTCTATAAAACGAGGCAAGCTGGCTAATGCCGTTTCTCCAGCAGTTCATTACACAGCCTGACGAAGTTGCCGATCTCTTCTTGTGCGTACATCTTCTTTGTAATTCCTATCTTGACCTATTTCCTTTATCTGAATATCACAATTTTTCTTTCATCACAAAGGCCATCATGCCCTCCAAACGTGGTTTGACTATGCCCCATGTCTCTTCAACCACCAACACCCCAGACATTTCTATGAGCTTTACGCCCCCCGGTACCCCAGCTTCGCCCCAGACATCCGTCGCCACCCCAGACCCCGACTCTGTCGCCAAGCTCACGTTTCAAACCCTCCCAGCTCGCTTGAAATTTCTTCTCGAACCAAATGTTAACTTGGATGCCAGATCAACCACCAAGGCTCTCATTGAACAAGTCATCAATCACTTTGCACCCGATGTCAAGACTTCATCACTGAAAAAACCGGCCCTCAAGGAAAAATTCTATGAACATGTCTCCCCGGTCATCAGGCAGCACTCTATGGTCATCAACAGTTTGAATCACACCCCAGTTTCCTCACCATCACGTGCCAATGGGTCAACTAGACCCCTTCAATTCAACGAATACGCCCACGCCTTCAAGCCATCGTTTGATCCTAACCATCGCAGCAGCACTAAGAAGATTCTTCATGCCGCGATCCAACACAAGTCCCCCAACAAACCACTCGCTCCTTTGAATTCACTCAAGAAAAACGAATTAATTGTACTCTTTGAACGCTATGTACACAGAACCCCAATCCCCAGTCCACGTTTTTCCGAAATTCCCCCTGTGCTTGTGGCTGCCGAGCTCCAAGGCCAAACCAGAGACGAATTACGGTTTGCTCTACAAGCACACATCCCTGAGCTATTCATACCCTCTCATGTCAACAAATTGGCCCTCATCAACATCTACCGACGTTTCATGTTGGGCGAGCCAGACACCGAAGGCGATACCGCTCAAGAAGACATTGATTTCTTCTTCATCAACCAGCAAACCGTCTAAGTAAGTTTTTCCATCCGCATGCACACACAGCTTATCACAATCTGACTTACACATCTATCACCTCAGCGCGTACCGAGTGAGTTGTACGCTACCGTCAATAAACTGTTCCCAGGTAAGAGTGTCCAACACATTAAAGCTAGTGTGCTGAGTACTCATGGTGCTTTCTTTCTGCCGCCGTTTCCAAATAGATTGCTGCAAATGAACTCACGTGACGGTCACGCTTGTTGAATCTCCTGCCCCTTTCAACTGGTACATTTAGCTGTGGGAAATATAAGGAAACTTCATATTTGTCAAGATACTTTTAAGTAGAGATGCGGATCTCAAGTGAAATGAAAATCGAAGCTATTGACCAAAACCAAGATTCCTCCAAGACGTCTTGTTTGATTGATGTCATCAAACTACCCGTTCTGGAGAAGTGGCCTCTTGGATCCTGATGTGATGTTTTCCACTTCACGGTGTTAGAAACAAAAACATGCAAGACAATGCTCTGCTGTCGTGACATAGCTCTTTTTCTGGTTTCTATCATCTGCTACTTGTTCATTTGTTCTATCGCAGTTGTAGCTGGATTCCATCCAAAGGATGAAGTTCAAACTGTTTGAAACTGAGTGCTATTCAAACAATTCTGCTTTCTCAAGCCATCACTACGCACAAAGGCAACACAAGGTTTGTAAACAATCTCAGCCAACCAGATTAACTTTTCACTTGAGACTAATTGCACATATCACGTCCCAGAAGAAGTGACAGTATTCTTTTGTCAGACTTCAACAAATAAGATCGGTTGTGTAAATTATCTGATGGCTTATTTGTTATGTCTTATTTGTTGTTCTTTGACATAATTGAGTTTGACCGAATTTACAATTCTATGTCTTTGTTTCAATCAACTTCGGTTTTTGAAAGTCCCCACACCGTAGTTCTAAATCAAATATTAAATTGTCTGAAGGACAGAGGAAGCATTCCGCTATTCCAGTGCTTCTACTAGAAACCCGGCCAGACAGAATGATAACATTATTTCCGGGCGATTTGATCTAATGACCAAGAAATTGTAAATGCGTACAAACCACGTAAGGACGAGGTTTTTAGCTGTTTTGGGGTCTCAAATTGGGTCTTTTGATTGCTTCTCCTCTTTTTTTTTGGAATATTGATGAAATGCCTGTTTAGCTCGGCTTTGTATTCATTTGGGCCTCGCGGGGGTTATGATACTTTTGTATCATTGAATAAAGTTATTGAATATCTGCGTGTTCAGCGCAATCAATAGTACTGGACTAGGCAAGAAAGGAAAAGTGGGGTGAATTAGTAATACATGCAACAGTGGGTGAAACATTGAAAAACTTTGCCTCGAACTGGTTTCGGATCCTTGACCAAAGTCATACTTGAATGTTTGCTGAGAAAACTTCTCTTGAGGTGTTCGCCGGCTTGTCTACTGCATCTAAAATCTGAATCCTCGGCGAGTTTGACAAAGTCCAACCTAAAGACTTACAATGAAAAACCGGATCGTCCCGACCAAGATTCACGTGTGTTTATGCAAGAGCAAGGGATGTGGTCTCCTGGAGCACACAAGCAAAAACGGCTCAAAGAAACCGGGGGTGGAAGTTAGCTCACGTACCTTGAAGAGTCATCGGCTTCAAGATTGGGAGGAGGAGCTACGCCAGAAAAGTTTAAAGACAAGGACACGCGAGCCAACGATCCAGAGAGAGAACACTGGGGCAGAGATGGACCAATGTCGGAAGACTTCTGACCTTATTCAAATGATCAAAACACGATTAGTATTGCAAGAACAAGCTGCAGAAGCTGTGGATTCTTCACCTGCTGCGCAAATAGGTTCGAATGCCGAAATTGATGGAGAGTTCAAATCAAGTGATTGTGAGGAAGATATAGGTGATAGCAATGCTATCATATACGATTGCTGTGAGTGGTTTGATAGCTGGGTGATGGGAATCAACCAAACACTGATTGAACTTCTCACTGTAGCCCATTTTTTTGATTGTAAATGGACTCGACTGCACCCCATCATCCTCCACTCAGTGTTGGTTTCGTCGATGATGGCAATCTTGGAACACAACTCGCTATCAACTACTTCGTGGCTCCTATCCACCCAGAAACACGCATGCACTCTTATGGCCAAGTTTGGACTTGGGGTAGTTGCAACAGCCCCTCAAAAGTTGGATCACGCTGAAGAGAGGGTAGTCGATGGAATCCCGCTCAACATACGAACTGCTATTGGTACACTAGATATTGACCCGGTGATCAAAACTCTGAATTGCTGTCGATCTTGCTTCGCCACATACGACGTAATGAAAACCCCCCAAAGCTGTGTTCACGCGCGATACGAAAGTGATGAATCGGACCCCCAACTGACGCCCAAGACCACTGTTTGCGGTGAACCTCTATTGAAATTATCTAAGGATGGGAAAGCATCCAAACCTATTCGGCAATACGCATACCAAAGCCTTGCTGAATGGATTGCTCGGCTTCTCTCACGACCTGGTATTGAAAGAGAGCTAGATCGCGCGCTGGAAGAATCTTGCAAAGCTTTCAATCCTGAAGCGCCTATCCAGGACATCCACGGATCTTCGGCGTGGAAATCATTCAAGGGGGAGGACGGACGCCAATTCTCAGCAAGCACCGGGAATCTCATGTTTGGACTGTTTGTTGACGGGATCAATCCGTATGGCAATAAGGCTGCCGGTAAACACGCGTCAATCACATTCATTGTACTGGTATGCTTGAACCTGCCATGGGAGATACGGCATCTTCCTGAAAATGTCTTCTTAGTTGGTATTGCACCAGGTCCCAAAGAACCCAAAGTTGACCAGATCAACTGGATATTGAAGCCAATTGTCGAACAGCTGAAGCAGCTATGGTCTCCTGGTCTCTGCCTTTCAAGAACAGCGGATTATCCGAATGGACGTGTGGTCAAAGCTGCTCTTTTTGCCGTGTTTGCTGATCTACCCGCTTTGCGACGCACCCTGGGATTTGCCAGCGTCGGACATACGCTCTTTTGCTCGTTCTGCTACCTTAAAAAGAAGGATATAAATAACTTAGAATCGGATACTTGGATTCGTCGAACCGCAAAAGATCACCAATATTGGTCCGAAAGGTGGAAGATGGCGGAAAGCGATGCTACCAGAGAAGACATCTTGAAGAAAAAGGGACTGCGTTATTCCGTTTTGAGTGATTTGGAATATTGGAGTGTAATTGATTATCAGACAGTAGACTCAATGCACAACCTACTTCTCGGTCTCTTACATTGGCATTGTCGAGAAGCTTGGTCAATGCAGGATGTAGACGATCCCGACGCCAAAGATTACGAAGCAGCCAACCTGAAGATTCCACCCAATGAGGTCAGGGACCTCAATTCAGACGCGGCCCGAATTGAAAGGGAAAGTTTTGATCCTTTGCTTCATCAAACTGGAAGCGAATGTGGTTCTACCGAGGAAGATGGCATTGGGATCCTAGATATGAGTTTTGGGTCTCAGACTGCCTCCAGCGATGAAGAATATGTGCCACCTAGTGATCTTGACGACGATGCAGGCTGGGATGGGACCTGGACACAACCTTCAATCGAAAAAATCATCATGGATGGACGTTTGCTTGATTACGTCAACCAATGGCTTCCTCGTATCCATGTACCATCTTGGATCAAGCAGCCAATTCCAGCGCTTGGGAAGGCTAGTTTTGGAAAACTTAAAGCAGACGAATGGCGCACGCTTTTCACAATCCAGCTTGTGCTGGTCTTGGTTCCAAAATGGAGCCATGGCGCCGAGAACCTTAGCTTACTTCAAAATTTTTCTCATCTGGTGTCTTTGGTCAATCTGGCACTCAAACGGTCAATCACAAGCACCCAGATAGCAAGATATCAGGTACATCTCAAGTCATATCTTGAAAGTACACAAATATTATTTGATCATGTCAACCTCAGACCAAACCACCACATGGCTTTTCATCTGGGCGAATGCATGAGTAAATTTGGTCCAGTAAGAGCATGGTGGAGTTTCCCCTTTGAGCGGCTGATGGGAAAAGTTTTGAAAGCTTGCCATAATAATCATTTGGGTAAGTGGTATCTTACCTTGGCTGACCGTATGTAGATATCCCTTGACAGATTTTGTTTATCTTGCCAGGTGAAATCGAGATCACCTTCATGAAGAACTTTTGTCGGGGTGCTAATTTGCGCGCGCTCCTAAAGTCAAACGACATACCAGTAACTTTGAAAGAGATGGTGCTCAACCTGATGCACACATACGAAGGCCAACCTCACATATCTCAGAACTCCGACTCCGTTGGACGACTGAGCACCCTAGGGCTTGTCGAGTACAGATTGCTTGTCAAGAAGTTGAACCAAGGGAACTCTGACTCGTCCGTATGGCTATCTGCAGAAGCATGGTGTGAGCGCCGTGACCGACGCTACTTTGGTTCCGTCTCCTCACAATGTGAGCAAAGGAAACAGCTCAATATTGGAGATGTCTCCTACGCAGTCTCTTCCAGAAACGTAAATAACAGCGTGATTTCCTTTCAAGATTTGCTGGTCACTTCCGAATTATGTTTTGGTCAAATTAACCAAATCTTCAGTCATCGTCGAGTATCACCTCAGGGAGTAGAGACAGTTGAAACCTTCATGACTGTTAAAACTTTCCCCGTTATGGATTTGGACCAAAAGAACTATTTTAAGAAACTCAACGCCCCTGATCTTCAGGGCCATCTATGTTTTGAATCTCCTTCAATAGTAAGACTCATCAGGCTATCGCAGGTCGTCGCACATTGTGCATGGGTCATCTATAAATCGGGGGAATTGCACCCAAGCATCTCTCGAGCTACTATTGCGCTGGTGAACCTGGATCGTTCTTGATTTTATGTAACCACCTTCCTTTCTCTCATTGCCGCTTCTGATCTACATTGGATGATTTTAAAACACTGTTGTTACATTCATTTACTAACGCTCACTGACTGTAATTGATAAATTATGTGTTGCTCAAAAATGCTAAAAAGTTCTGTGCATTTCGAATAAAAGATTGAAACAATGTGCATTTCAAATCAACATTGAAACAAGCATAGTTGAATTCCAATTAACACAAACAGACTAAAAGACAGTGCTAGCTATGATAGATCCACCTTAGTTACTCAGTTAAGTGTTTCCAGAAATTTGCTCAGTCGCGGATTGAGATCAATCTCCATGTTTGAAAGCTCTAGAGGGGTCAGATGACTCAGCCAACGGGCGTCATAAAAATCAATTGGTAAACCAGGTGGGGCCTTGATTTTGCTACTGTTGTTGTTTGGTTGCCTTTTACGAGTCCGCCCAAGAGGCCCGGTGGGTTTTGTCGGACTTGATTCTTCATGCTGTTGTTTTCTTACATCCAAAAAGAACATTAATCTCTCCGCCTCCAAACTACGCCAAGGCAGCCGTAGAACATGGCATGTAAGTCTTTTACGATAACTGTGCCGGGGAGAATCAAATGTGGCTTCTTCATCCACTGATTCGTCATCGCTACAACAGGCATTTACAAACTCGAAGACGTCGTCTAAATCAGGCACCATCATAGCAGTCTCCTTACGTGTTTCACGTAACTGAAGTCCCGCATATTGTTAGTGTTGTCCAAAATCATGACGTTTGTGAAAGACCCAAAAGATTGACAGTCAACTCACAGTAGCAATCCTAGAAGCCCTTCTTGTGGCTTTTGCATGGGCTTCTAACTCTTCATTAGACCAATTTTTCTGCATACGGAACCTGTCAAATTCTCCCAGATTCAGCACAAAGAATAGCATGTATTATAAGGTCACGGTTTTGTCTTACGTTCTCATTAAAGAATCCTTGACATGCTTTCGCAGGTGATAAGAAATTGTGTCCACTGGGGTTTCTGTGAGACATACTCCTGTATACTCACCACACTCCACCAGTATGACTAACAGTTTGACAGCAATATCCCAAAGGAATCTGTTTTCAGAAGTATTAACACTTTGCGCAAAGTCTGGGGCAAATCGCTTCACGCCGTGCTTGTGTAGAAATTTCCGAACAACCTTTGAGTGTTGACTCCCCTTCGCCTCCGCAGACTCTTCGCTGTAATCTTCTGGGCCATCCTTGTCAGACTCGTCTTTGTCTTCATCTTGCATTTCTTGCAACCAATTCTTCTTCTCTTCATTGGTTGCTGGTGTCGGAAATTCTTTCCTTGATTTGGTGATTCCAAGGAGGCTGGCGCAATGGAATCGTATGACACCCTTGGACCCATTAATAAATTGATTAGCTGAACGAACATTATGTAGATCAATCACAAAACTAAAACACTTACAGCCAGTCTCGACCCTTTTGGGATGATGGGTGACTTACTAATAGCGCGTGCTGGGCCTTTTTTGGGCGCTGGAGTGTGTACGCCACTGTTTTGCCGCTCAAAGCGTAAGTTTTCAACACTTTCCATCACCTGCTCCATGTCCAAAGCATTCTGTCGCATCTTTTCATGCAGATCAGAGATCTTGATATCCAAACAGGTAATTTGTTGTCGAGAAGTTCCATCCATCCTTTCAATCCCTTCATTGATATTTGTAGATTGCTCGACCAGCTGTTCTTGAAGAAGTTGTTGACCGAGCTGCAAGCTTTTGAGTAGATCGACGAGCTCATTAGAAGATTCATTTGGAATACTGCTATTATGGTCTCCTTCACTCATAGTTTGTACCTCTTTATGTACGTGCAGGCTATCAGAACTGACATCCTCGTGTATATCCGGAGATCTGAGGTGCCAAAGATTGTTGTCCTCAAACTCGCACCCATCTTCTAATGACCAAGTGCAACCATGTCCATCATCGTGGTTTTGTCCTTCGCCTTTGTCTAATTGTGAAGAGATGACCGACGCTACATGGCCATTCAATAGCGATGTTGGCTCCAGCGGTACGGTCTCGAGTTTCTCCATATCTCTTGCCACCAAGTCAACATTACTATTCACACGCACATGATCGAACGAAACAACCAAACTCGTATCTCGAAAGGTTTCTGAGGGGTCTACACACAACTTAGTATCTCCATGTTCAGCATCTTCTACATCTTCGCGTTCATCTTGAAGTAAACCATTCTCCGCGGGGCGTGGAGAGCAACGCCCAGAGACATCCAGGTGATATTCTGAAAGGTTTTTGGCCATACAAGTTATTGTTGAGTTCGCGATCATGAGTTTATCTTTTGATTCTTCTGTGACTGCCACCACGATAGTCTCCGTTGCCACCTGATTTTTGTTTGAACTTGCAGCATCCGATACAGACAGCACATCTTCAGAACCAAAAGTATCCAAGGTTTCATCACAATCTTTCAATAAAGCCACGGAGGGTTCAGAGTCAAACTCTCCCAACATCTCACAACCATCTGTATCATCTTCACTAGCGCCTAATTCGTTTCTTTGGGGTATAAGAAAGCTCTGGTCTTTGCCAAGCGGGCTGGAATCTACCAAGTCTTCATCCAACAGGATGCTTTCCATGGTTTCATTTGTCGCGATTTGAGCCGGCGGAGGAGACTTCAAGATATGCTGTTCCTTGGCCACATTTGACATTACTGGGTCTATGAGTATAGAAGCTGGCAAGACGTCTGATTCAATGTGAGAAAAACCCTCCCGCACCAAAGACTTGTCTTTGCGCCCACCAATGCTGAGCTTTCCGGTTTGCGTAGTGCCAGAAGACGTAAGTGAGCTTGAATCTGGGCATTCCAATGCAGTCGAGCACTGTTCGTCATCTGAAGAGTCGCACAGCCAATCTCTGGTGACTCTACCTTCGGTCTTTCCATCAATCTCCTTCACATCCTCTTTAGAGACGACATGCTCCTGTGATTCGGTCAATCCTGGAACCAGTATTGACTGATCAACGCCTGGCTCAGGGAAAGGGTCCCTTTCTTGAGTTGTGATATCGTGAGGAACTGTGAATTCATGTTTTCAATTCGCGATTCCAAATCCCTTGCTAAAACCACACTTAAAGGAACATACATACAATTGCTATTATCCATGTGAGGCCCGCTCTTATTGACTTCCGGTGAAGAACAAACAGAGGCAGTAGCCAAGGTTCTATCCTCGCCTTCTTTCTGGGAAGAGGCTCCAGTCACTCCCAAGGAATCTTCACACTTTCGACCTATGTTCTCCTCCACATACACCTTGGAGGCCCAAATTTCTTGCGACTGAGGCAAGACTGAAATTTTTCTAAACGATGCATTGCCTGGAGTGTTAATATTGGGAATTGTGTTTGGCGTGATGTTGTGAATTACTGTAAAAGTAACATGTATTGTTTGAGTATTCAAGTTTCTTTTTCAACAAGATTCTTGAAAGATATACTTACTTTGGATTTTGTCCATATGCAAGCCAGAATTAACATCATTGTTCTCAGAAGACACCAAATCACCTGAAGGCGGTCTATCATTGACTTCTTCAGGAGAACATCTTATTGCAGATGGGGGGATTTCGGGATTCGATATGGAAGTATCTTTGCTTTCCCTTTCATCGTTCTCCTCCACATGCTCTTTGAGGACAACTTGATCCTGCAATGGAGCCAATGATGCCGCCCGTGTCCTTTGGTCGACGTCTGGCGCAGGAGGAAGGGATGATATGCATGATGTAACATTGTGAAAGGCTGCAGAACAACCTTGTTTTGAGCATTCTGGATTTTTATTCCAAGATTCTGGATTGAACAATCATACATACAATGGCTGTTGTCCTCATACACCCCAGACTTAACAGCCAAGGGAGAAGAGAATTCTGATGCAGCAGGAATAACCCGATCTGCGCCTTCTTGCGTAGGAAGCGGCCTTGTGTACGGGGTAACCTCGTGATTTCCTACGGGGTATACCATATTCAATTGAGGTCTTACATCTCCAGAAGAAATGTTTTGGAACCAACAACGTACCTCTTTCAGGCTGAAATTCCTCACAAAGGCCAACTAAAGCGTCCTTTGAGAGGCCTCGTACCACACACGGATAAGGTTTGAGCATCCTCCGAAGGTCTGTGACCTTGTATCTGAAATATTTTGATTTGCTTTGAGCCTCCAGAGCCATGGGCAGTTTGGTGATAGCAGTCGGGTTAGCTTGGTTTACCAAGTGGATTTGGAGTTTGAATGACTCTGTCCCTCTTGTGGACTCTTGCGTAGCAGGTGCCACAGGTTCTGATGAGCCTGACTGCATGATTTCTTCAATATCCCAAACATCTTTCCCATTGGGCCATTGATTCATAGCACGTCCACCTGGCTGCAATGAGGTTGATTGGATGATCTTTTCAAGCTTTGAATCCTTGTGACTGTCTCCGATTCCATTGATAGCAGGTGATTCGGAATGTGGTGACTTTGTTTGTTTCCCAACATCAAGGCCTTCCATAGCTTCTTCGGAAGAAAGTTTCAGAACCTCCACCTTGTATTTCAAGAGCAGGTCGTCTTTGCGGGCGCGCGCCCGTGTTTTTACACCATGCCGTAGCAATTCCGCTTTGAGTTGAGGAACTGTAGCCAGGCTATAGTGAAATTGTGTGGGCTGACTAGCTGAAGAAAAATTGAGTGACTCCATATTTAATTGCTCCGCGGGAGTTAGACAAAGAGTTGTTTTTGGAGGGGGGACGTTGCATTTCAGAACGTGTTTTGTGTATAATGTCAATAGCTTGAGTCTGTTAGCTTTTCGGGGGATGGGCACCAGGCGTTCACTCAAAGCACCTTTAAGTTGAGCATCATCCAATTCGTCTGCAGGCAGTGCGGAACCTAGAAACCAACAATAAACAAAAAGTGTCATGAAGTAGCTTTGGCTGAGAGTAAGTGTTTTTGCCACAGCTTACGAGGCTTTTTTAGAGAAATTGGAGCTGTGCTCCGGGGTTTTTGTCGACGTAGGTTGATGACTGGTGTCGAACCATTTGTTGTAATTCCTTGTGCAGAGATGTCCACAACATTTGTTGCACTGGCCGATGTATCTTGAGGCTGAAGCTGACCCGTTCCAACATGAACAGTCAACTCTGTTGCATGGGCCTGTGAAGAGGTGACCGGTGGTTTCATGGGAATGGTGTCCAACATGTTATGAGCTGACACAATTCAAGTGCTGTTGAGTAGAACAAAATGAAAATATTTATTTGATTAATGATTGGATGTGGGACAATTGAAAAAGGCCACTTTTTTGTCAATCTCCCTTTTTTGCATACATTGTATACTAGGACCCTATAGTTCGCATATAGCCCCTGAAATTACTGACCAAAGTACTACGAGTATTACCTTTGCTCCACTGTTGTTGTCAATTGTGTACATTTTAACTCTCAGAGCGACTTAGCTGGTCCAGGCAACAAAAATTGAGATGGTTTGTGTTAGACTCATTTTCCTAAACAATGCAAACACATGCAATTCCTTGGTCAAGTGGTTCGATCAATCGCCAAATGAACTACCCTTAGTTTGTGGGAAATAACCAGCATCATACTCTGGCTGTTATTCGACATCAAGTCCAAAACCAAGTTTTACAATCTGGCTCAAGTAGCTTGTATGCCACGGTTCACCATTTAGGGGACCAGTCTTATTCATTGCCACACGCATTCAGGAACTAAATTAATAACCAGTAAATTTAACAGCCAAACAAAGAATGAAACACAGTACTTATCTTGATCAAAGCTAAAAAAATACTGAGAGAACAATGTGGTAGAATGGTTCACAGCGCATTGGTTGTTTGCCTAGCTAAATCCTTGTGACAGGTATACTGGTTGCAACAGATTCCTTTTGATCAATGGACACCAGTATGCACAAGGTTACGACATTAACACACAGGAGCTGGGTCTGAAGGTTGATCAGTTTGTCCAAACGTTCAACAACTGGGGACTGTTGTTGAAATGCAGCATCAGAACCTAATGTTGCAAAAGGCTCAGTTGATGAGATATGCAAATGAAGCAGGCTAGTGAATAAACTCACTTTTCACTCGATCCCCAAGATTGATGTTGTC
>MWRL01021785.1:0-10695 GCA_002157085.1 Melampsora occidentalis | reverse complement strand
TCTCGGGGATGTAGGAGGGGACTCGTTGTCGTGGCCGCGCTGCTGATGAATTGATCCCGGTCAGTGACTCTATCCCAGTAGTTGGAGGCCAGATACAAACGACGCAACACGCACGTCATCATTGTTCCTAATCTTGTATAAATCTTCTGAATCTGTGGTGTGGAAACATAAATTACACACTTCGAGTGCCAAGTATGGAATCGCCAAAAATGGCTAACCTCTTGGTCCGCCGGGCAAATGCATTCCCATACTGCTCTCCTCGTGCCATTTCTATGGTCGTAAAGGCAATCGCATTTGAGTGTGATCATCAGAAATGTGACTCAAAGGCATCTTGCGCTGACGGTACTTACTTTTTGTTCGTTCTCAACTTCATGCCAAGCCGCTGAATCTGAGAAGTAGAGAATAATCGATCAGCCGAGCTGCACTGACTGCGAGTTGATGATGCAAACGCATATGCTACAGACCACGAAAGTCTTCCCCTAACTCCATTTGAAAAACTCCACCATGTTTGGGTAGCACATTGTTTGAGCTGATACGAGATTCTAGGTGGTAGAAAGGAAGCGCACGCGATGTCAGAAACAATGGTACAGAGAAGTCGATTGACGGAGACGCATTCGACCGATAAGACGTACTTGTCTCTAGAAGATCTTTCACATCTGTTTTCGTTGGAACCGGCACTTTGGATAAGGGTTTCTCGTCTGGGTGATGTTAGCAAGAGGTGTGAGTTCGAAGTCCGCGTGGTGGAAGGCTATGAATAAGTGTTCCCTATCAAAAGGAAGGAGTACTAACAATTAGTCGGGTAAGTCCCCCTCGTAGCCTGATCCTTTATCCAGTTGGGTGAAGTTACGAGTGAAGCGGATAACCTTTCGTAGGAGGTTTTTCTGGGAACATACGGCTCCGTGTGTTCAACTTTGAGAAGAGAGGTCAGCGGCCGGCACACCGTTCCCCGCAGAACACTACAAACGACCACCATTGTGAGGTATTTGTTATACGGATGCATAACTCAAAGACGCAAGAGAGGAGAAGTCAAGGATTGATAATGTTCCTGATAGAATGTTAGGTGCAAATGATTTGGACAAATGTCAACTCGAGAATGCTGGAGCTTCTATCAAATAGTGAAGCTAGATTATAGGGTAAGATACGTAGAAAATGTGGGTATGACTGAGCAGGAGGATGGACCACTCAGGATAGCACCTGGTGCTTTTATATGCGCCTGTGATCATCGCGATCTTACGCCTGTACATTAGAAATCGTTATCTTCCCGTTGAATATGTTGATTGGCTTCAAATGGCCCATGGCACATACGACAGACTTCAACGAAATTGCGAAGTGAAACAGACTGTACCAGTAAACCTTGCATTCTGCCTGATAAGTGGGACTGAATGTGATCATCTCGAACAGCCGCTGCAACTCCCGTACGCGAGTCCATGGTGGCGCGCATCCGCTCAAACACGTCGGGCTCGGCAGGAGTATCATGCAGCCGTTGGAGGCACTGAAATCCTGTATGGGCTGTACTTGCTTAGATTATCAGTTGTCGGCCATTCTTCCCCATAGGCGATTGCTATCGTTATCAGTCGTGGCAGCGGACGCATGTACGTACTCTTATGGTCAAATCTGGTCAAATATGTATGCAATATGATACCATATCAGTGACCTCATGATAAGGTCAAGAGGATAATTTCGATGAAACTACCGTACGTGAAGCTTGTTGAATTCCCCGTGATGGACTTGTCCGGTGGGCTCGGGACGGCTCGGCCGAGAAGCCTTCCCTAGGATTTTGCGCACCCTTCGAGTCCAGGCTCCAACCTCTGTCTCCATGTAAGGAACACATCACACACAACACGTCTATAGGGATGATCAGCACCACCTGATACTTCGTTGCGCTTGAATCTCCTTGCGATCAAGATTCGGCATGTATTGTCGTCCTATCTATAGCTGTACTCAGTATAACCTATCAACGAAGATGATGTGTCGCCGTACAAACTGGCCTCGAACATGTCTTAACATGAGACAATATTCAAGCTTTACATATCCATAGGACCTTGGCTGTGGCTGCATGGCATGGCCTGACTTGACCAAGTCGTTTGTCCAGGGGTTTAACATAGTAAATGATGCCCGAGGGACTTAGTTAAGTTAGCTGCATAGCTGTTTTATAGTGTTTTATACAAAGGAGTCTACTATCAAGCCAAGTAGAAGTTGGTCGTTTCATGGGCGTCACAAGTTATGCATTATAATAATGGGACGAATATCAAGGCCAGGTGCCACGTGGTGCCGGTGGGCGAACTCTAGAGGTGTGTCACAGTGCAGTGGCACTGCTCGCACCCAACTGCCTGGGTGCATGTACGACAAGGAGAGTCAAGCTCGGTGCCTGACAAATCAGCGTAATCAACCAAACTTAACAAAGTGAATCAAGTTGTCGTCTTCGAAGCTTGGATGACTGCCCTCACAGTAACGGGAATTGAACTCTTCTACGCGCAACTTCTTACTTGACTGACCAGGACTGACCCCCTTCTGGTAATCAGAGAGCTGTGTCCTCCGGTGATTGTGCCAATTCTTCTTCCCCGTTGCTGAGATATTTTCCTTCCGTATCCCACGTACTTGATGAGTCGATCATCATCACTGTGCACTCGGATCCGACCCTGCTTTATCGTGAGGTCCGTACAGGCCCATCATGATCTGCAAAGCTGTAAATTCGTCCCTATAGCCGTCTCGCCTTCATTGGCTGGCAAAGATCAGGTCAGAGATAGCCCATGCAAAAATGTAGAGAAGCGACTCAGCATAATCCGTGACCTGCTGAGTAGAACGGTCCATCCACCGCGAGCTTAGTGGTTAGCAGTCGCTGCCGCGATCGTCCATTGATTCCAGTTTCTGTGATTCTAGTGCACCGATAGCCCTTAAATTTCTTGGCAGAGACCTCAAATGTGGAATTGCCCTTGATTTGCTTCCGAACTGGACAAATCAAAGTATATCCATTTACTCCTGATCGACCTGATGATGTTTAGCGAACTGCGCACACAATTTTCAACTCTCGTCACTGGGAACAAACGCTTTGGCTAAGGCTAAGCTCCGCCTTATATATCAACGGGCCCTCCCAATCCCCCTCGTTCACATCAATCACGTCCCCAGCTTGCAATTTTCTCTTTTTCTTTTCTTGACTACTATCATTTGTCTTCTCTCGCTCAAGTTGACCTTCATTTACTATCTAATACTTTCTCAAGCACACGAAAATACCATATCCCATTTGCGAATTTATCCTTAGAGATGTTTCAACATTTGAACATTTCCTTGATCGCCGCTCTTCTAGCGCTGATCCACTCTAGTCAATCAATCCCCGCCGGCCCAGGGTCCAATGTTTCAGATACTCAAGATGCTTCTCGTACACTCATTCACTCCCGTTCGGCTAATTCCGCGAAGGTGATCTCAACCTGCCGAGATTCTGGAACGTTTGCTCTTACGTTCGATGATGGCCCGTATGTCTATGAAAACGAAGTGTCGGACTTCCTAAGTTCGCGTGGAATCCATGGAACCTTTTTCATCAATGGTTACAATTACGATTGCATCTACGACCAAAACATCGTCGACCAATTGAGGCACAGTGAGTCTTTTGTCATTCTTCAATCTTGAACTCCTCTTAAGCATGTTGATTTATACTCATCTGCTCTGATTTCTCAGCGTTCTCACAGGGGCATTTGATCGGATCGCATAGTAAGTACCGTTAGATTCTTCGCAAATTGCGTTGTTCCCAGTGGAGAACTTATCTTAATGCGCAAATGTTCACCATGGTCAGCATGGTCACATCCCGACATCACGACATTGTCGGCTGCCGACTTCAACACCCAACTCGACTTAGTTGAGACTGCCATGAAAAGTGAGTTGATCCGATAAGTGTTGCTCTAAGTATACAGTCACCCAAACTGCTGTGCCATTCGCTCCCTTCAGAAATATTAGGAGTCAAGCCGAGATACTTTCGTCCACCTTATGGTAGGTACCTCCCCTCTATTTGTCAACTTCATTCACGGTCCTGAGATATCTTTTCTTGCTGCGCTTTCACCTTTTAGGCAGCATCAATGATGAAAACCTCCAGATCCTGAACAGTCGAGGCTACAAAGTTATCACCTGGTCATTTGACTCGGCTGACTCGACTGGAGCTTCGGCTACCACCTCGGACCAAGCTTATGATGAGATTTCTAAATCATTCCCCACCCCACAAATAGCCCTTAATCATGAAACGCATCAAACCACCGCCGCTGAAGTGTCTCAACATGCTGTCCAAGTCTTGCAAAAGGCTGGATATCGGTTAGTAAGTGTGTCAGAATGCTTGGGCTCTGGTCGAAGTCAGAGTGATTATTATCAATACGTCGGGGAACCCGAGCAGCGCGATGTAAGCTCCCTTTCTTTCTTTTTTCGTATCGTTTGTTCTCCCAGCCATTTCCTCATCAACAAATTGCCTTCTGTTTCTGATGATACAGAGCTCATGGACCTGTAACGGCACTCCCAAACCTTCCGCCTGATATGTCATCTAAGGATATCTCTTCGAATCTTCTTCTGTATTTCTTTATTAATATTTTTTCGGACTCTTAATCTTCAGTCACTTAAATCATCTTAGGCCTTCATCTGAGACATGTGAAGCTGATTTTGTTCAGGCCCAGAGGCCAGGTCTCATCATATTGTTTATTGATGAAGCTGTTGTCTCCTCTACCTCATGTGACATCATGCTCTCTTGTATTGCTATCTTGTAGGATTTCATTGGTTCTTCCCATACCTTTGATATTTCTTACTGAAATCAATCTCAGATTCACACCATTCTTAACATTTACTTGCATAAGAATTGTAGACCGAGAGCTCGATTTTGCGAAACTTAATTGTGTGGAAGCGTAGACTAACCTCTGCGGATAAGGATACCTGCCGTTTAGATGGAATGATTTTCAAAAAAAATCAAGAAGAGGAATCATTGTGTATATCTTCACGTTCCAAATCTTACACTGTGATCAGATTGTTTTATGACGCCAAAGGGCAAATATCCTAGAAGCACTGTTAGTTTGGCACCGTCCGAAAAAGTTCCGTCCAGTTGGCGAATAACAGATGAAGTTAAACTTCAGCAGAAGAGTTACATGATGACGCTCACCTCAAACATAAACTGCACTACTGAAGGTACAAATAAGTCCATGTTATCAAGAAGCTTGACATCGAAGTAATCATAGTCATTGCTTCGATTCCATGGTAATGATTGCAATATTGTGAAGGAAATGAGGATATCATGATACCTTCTGCCTTGGGGTCTCGTGAGGCGAGGGACTCAAGTTGTGTGTAAGTATGTAGTACTAGTATAAGCTTACCCAGCTCAGATGATAATAGCAAAATCAGGATTTTGCGTATATCGCGGATACCTGCGGCTGAGATATGTAGTGGGGCTTCTTTCATAAAAAGTTTGGTCTTCTTTATGTAACTTAACAAAGTCCTACTTAACAAAGTCCCTCGCGCGGCGTCAGGCGGCGCCCCTCGGAGCCTCAGGGACGCCGCAAGGTAAGGTCTTTTAGTGTGACCTGTCCAAGTCGTTCAGTTTCTTCACATGCATCGCAGATGGCCGAATTGCTGAACCTTGTTGTTTTCTTTGTTCAGTTGGCAAGTCGCTCGCCGCGAGATTACCCTTGGTCTCGGTTGCTCAACATTGACCGGCTTTACCGCTGTGAATCCAGACCCCTCCGACGACGGTTTTCGGTTGCAGCGAATCGCTCTTCAGCCGAAAGCCATTGCGATTCCAGCGAATGATGACCCACCTTGTCACTCACTGCTATCTTGCGATGTCGGTGGTTGATTGATGAGATCGCTCGTGGTTCACAACCGCAACAACCCTTCGGTCGGGCTTCATCAATTACGGACAAAGCATATATGTCGACGATGGACATTGGCGCTTATCAAAACTCGCCAATATCAAGCTTGAGTAACCTTGAATTCTAGGCAAATTCGCCAACGATAGGACAGGCCTCAGTGGTACCACAGTCTCAAGGAACACAGCAAAGCTCAACTGAACCCGCTTCGCGACTTTGCTAATGTTCGCACGAGCGCAGCTGAGAGTACATCAATATCATCAGAAGCTTCCCCCCAACCGACGTCACATTCGGCCTAGTGGTCAGTTTCGCGTTTCGCTGGACTCAAAGGAGTGCGTCAGTTTTGCGATATGCTGGGGTTCTTATGGGAAAACTAGTCTCGGTCGGTTCAGGTGGTACCCATCCTTACCCATCCCTACTTTCAACTCTCAATCTCGGTAGAAATGAAAAGATTCACCTAATAACATGTTTCCCATAGTTTTAAGGCTCCAGCCATCTTATTCTCTCATCGGCTCTTGAAAGTGTAAATACCTGATGTCGCATCCTGCATTCAAAAGCCGAATGCCACCGCGTATGAAGTCCCTGTCCCTATCCACTTTGGAAGCAAATCATTTTCAAGAGCAAACGGTATTGTGAAGCTCTTACTTGATCGAGTACTGCGCCTTACCACCATTCGTGACACCCGCACACACAAAACAGAACCCCTCTGTCATAACCTGCTCCGACTTCCTTTGTTGTTCTACCCTTATCAAAACACCAATCACATCTTCTGTCGAGTACTCAGCCCAGACATGTTCATCAAAACAAACAATCTTCTGGTTTTTTCTCTCGTGGCCTTAGCCCAGGCCCACAAATTGAGTATTATTAAACATCGTTCAGTAGAGACCGAAGTGATCACAGCCTGCACGAAATCCGATAGCTTTGCCCTTACATACGACGATGGACCTCACATCTACGAAGACAAACTTGCGGACTACTTACATGATCGAGACATCAAGGGAACGTTTTTTCTGAATGGTAACAATTGGAACTGCATCTATGATGAGGAAATCGTCGCAAAGCTTAAGCATAGTACGTTTTGTTTCATCTTGTGAATCACTAACGCCTCAATCGAATTTTCTGCTGATGCAAAGCACCACTGGAATAGCGTTCGGACAGGGTCATCTGATTGCATCACATAGTAAGTTTCTTCGAGATTGGATTCTCCTCCTCTGTAGACGTTACAAGCTGCTTTTTTGATGTGCGCATGTTCAATTGTTTGCCGTAGCTTGGTCTCATCCTGACATAACCACCTTGACCGATGATGAGTTCAAGCAACAGCTTGACTTGATAGAAACCGCCTTCAAGAGTGAGTAAGCAAGCTGAATGCGCTCGAGTGCGATTTTCCACCTTGGTTTTTCTGATGCTAACTTGTGGCAATTTGTATTCAATCAGAGATTCTGGGAATCAAGCCAAGATATTTTAGACCACCCTATGGTGAGAAAATTATTAAATTGTACTAGCCTATGATAGCCGCTTACGTTGTGATTTGACAGGAAAAATCAACGACAATAATCTCCGCATCTTGAAGGAACGCGGTTACAAGGTCATCAATTGGTCTTTTGCTTCTCGGGACGCAGATGGTGCCTCCCCAAGCGAATCTAAAAATTCTTATGACCAGGTGGCCAAACAGTACCCTTCACCTCAGATTGCCCTAAACCATGAAACGCATGAATCGACTGTTACCGACGTCACCCCTCACGCTATCAGTGTTTTACAAAAGGCTGGATATAAATTAGTCAACGTTGCTGAATGCTTAGGTCTCCAAAGTACCTCCGAACAATTTTATCAGTCTGTTGGACAGCCAGGGACTCGTGACGTGAGTTTTTTGGATCGCTGATAAATCAAACCCTCTTACCTCATGTTGTTGATCATCGTCCTATCACAGAGCTCCTGGACCTGCTCTGGAACACCACAACCATCACCACTTGTCCATTCAGGTCACGGTCATATCTCTGTTAGATAGATTTGTCCCAGTTCTGTCCCCATTAAATACTCATTGTGTTAAGCGTATTTGCTTGGTGATCATTGATAACCAATTATTTTGTATATCACTTTCCTTCTCATACTCCCATTATGCAGATGTCCTAATTTGTAAGCTCCGCGCTCACTTCCTGTGCTGTTCGAATTCAAGCTTTTCGTGGTTCAATTTCTTTCTCAGCTACGAAACAAAATTCATTTTACGTGTCGAGCTTATCACATGTTACCCTTCAATGGCACGTATGTGATCCGATTCCCGATGGTAAGGGTTGGACTCTGCTCTGCCGTTGACGATGTCAGATTACCCATGAGAGCGCTTTGACTCCTGATCAACCCAACACAATCTAACAAAACAGAGTTATGAACCTCATAATACTACAGCAGATCAAGTAGTACCTTACGCAGTGGATGTTTTACAAAATCCTGGCTACAAACTTGTCAGCGTGTCAGAATGCTTAGGTTTCAAAACACTCCCAGCGACTTCCATCAGTATATTGGGAAGCCCCAGGCACGTGATGTAAGTCAAGTGCTGTGTATCCCTCCGCGTCAAACTCATACATAACTGATATTTTCTATCGTCAAACCAAAAGACTTCTTGGACATGCAACGGAACGCCAGCACCATGAGGATGATGCAAAGATCAAGCAGTTCATGGCGTTTCTTACAACAGCAGTCAAATGTATATTTTGTGCACTCGTGTTCTTGCAAGTTTCTTGTTCATCCCCCACTAAGTCGATCGGTATCAATATTTCAAATTCCACCCAGTCCGTATCCTACTTGTTCCCGCCCTTCATTCAGTACACTCAGCTCTCGAAGACTGTAGTTACCAGCCTTGCATCTTGAAAGGCTCAGATGGGATGGTATAACAATCAAACTCAACCAACCTGTGCAATTGAACAGAGGGAAATCTTCCAAGTTTATGTGCAAGACAGTGTGCTACTTTAGCTTGGGAGAAAAGCAGGCGAAACAAAAATATCGAAACAAATAGTACTCTCCACACGAGCGACTCGGTTTACAAAAGCCCGAAGAGAGACTACCATGCAATCACATACAAACATGCTGGTGACCTGTCATCTCCAGTACAATGGGCATCTTACGAAAAGATGAAGAGATAATCATGGGATGTCAGTACTAGCAAATCCTTTTGGTGTTGACATATTCCACGCTTGACTCAACTCAGCTTTCACAGTTTCCCAGGCTAGATCCACCGCCGCAAGGATATCTTCATGAAGTGGGCCTTCTTCCGACTTGGTGCAGTTCATCTCGATTTGATCAACTGAAGACGCGCCAAAGATGATACCATCCTCGGGCTTCAGTGCTGAATGATGTTGTAGCCATCGAGCTGCTACTGAAACCAAAGTTGTGTCAGGATGACCTTTCAGTGCATCTTTTAGAATTTCCAACGCTCTAAAATAGCTGTTACGGAAGTACCGTTCGCGATACTACAAAAGGAGAGCCGCCCGCAAGGATCAATTCACCACTCGGTTTCCGTACAGGAGACAAAAGGTATAAAACATCATCTGTCTTGAGCTAACCATCACGCCTTGTCTATGGCTGGGATCGAAACGCCCGCCCTGTTCAACTTGATCATCAGGCTTCGAAATCTTCCCGGCGAAAAAGCCTCCGGCTGGTCAAAGGAGTTCAGAAAGTTAAAACAGAGTGAAAATACAGGTAGGGCTCATCAGAACTGACCTAGTGGATTATAGAGAACTAAGCGGATTCCCAAAGAGCGACAGCAAGGAAAAAGCTGGGTCGTAGCATGAGCTATTCAAGGTCAGACTTTGTGATGTGACTACAGGATAGAGAACGAAAGAAACTCACTTCTGTTTCGATAGACCTGGTGATGGCATTATACATGCCTTGATAAATAGTTGGCTTGACAAAGCCATTCTTGTCACAAATTCCCCAGATGATGGCCACTTCCCACGCGGCAAAATTACTGAGGCCGAGTTCTGTAAACTTTCCCTCTCGGTACAAAGCGTCGCAAGCTTTTAGAGTCTCCTCAAATGGAACCGATCGATCTGGGGCATGTAAATAAAACACGCGAAGCTTTGGCACCTTGAGAGCGTCCAAAATCTCATCTAGAGTTGCTCTGACGCGGTCTGGCTTGTGATCACCTGGTTTCTGGTGAATTGTATACATGGCAAGCAAACGATAAGCGACAGATTATATATCATAGGACACATGTAGACATACAACCGGGAAGCATTTGGAATCGATCGACAACCCCGAATAATCTAGCTTGGCAAGCATCTCTTCCGTGGTCCCATCGCCATCTATTGAGGACAAGTTGAGTGGTCAGAATCTGTACACGGGACGAAGTTGATTTGTAAGCTCACAAAGTCTTGCCGTATCTAACTCAGTATGACCGTGCGACCTGAAGACATCGATAACTTTTTGAGCCGTACCCAAGTCATGTATCCTGTCAAAATGGGATGATTAATACCAGATCAAGCGGAAAGGATTTACAGGGTACGAGAGGCTTAGACTGATTCTGAGCGAGCTGACCTTGAGCCGAACGCGCCCTCATTCGCAATTGTCATAGTCCTTGGGAGATTGATGGGCACAAACAAATTGAGTCTTGATCAACTAGAGAATGTGACATTCAGCGTACCCCAAGATCAGAGGTATCCTCGTTTTCTTTGAACTCGCCATCCCTCTGTGTATGCAAGGACTGAGAACTAAAGCTGTGGTCAAGAGTAAGGATTCGAACGATGATCATATGTGGGTAATCAGGGGACTGCGACGGAAATGTGCGGTCAACAGCGTATCGAAATGGACCATCGCCTATGACGTCAATTCGAGGATTCGGATAAATGTAAACACCGGTCCTAAAAGCAGCATAATA
>KZ146249.1:2256-13238 GCA_002157085.1 Melampsora occidentalis | reverse complement strand
TAGTAGAATACAAAGTATGTTATGCAAAAGAAGTGTATTGGTATTTGGATTGAAAACCACAATGATAGTACAGTCAAAGTGCCAAGGTGGGATGTGGAAGCTGGGAGTCCATTTCATAGCATGAATTCTGCAATCAGAGCCTCAAGGGTATCTGGTGATTATGCTTTGTGGTATTGCCCATTTATCTGTACACATTTTATACTGGTTGTTGCATGTATGTCATTTCAATCCCCTTGCAAAAAAATATTCATACAAGAAATAAAAGAAAATACTGAGTACTTGGAAACAAGAAAGATCATTCAATCCAAAACTAGATTGGAACTCCTATGCACAGGAAATTACAACCTCAATTAATCCAAGAAGAACATAACAAAATCACAGTGAATTCATATTTTGAGTGTGGAGGAAGACCTTGTATTAGTATGATGCCCAGCAAATCCACACTGGTACTCAAGAATTTTCTCAGAGACAGATTGACTTCTGCTATCACATTAGAGCACTCAATTTGTAAAAACAACAGCATTGAGTTTGGTAGTGGGGTATTTTGTACAGTCTCAAGTAGTACTCCTCCTACATGTCCCTGAGATCTGCCTTTGCAAGTTTTGTTTGGTTTAAGTAAAGTGAGTTGAAACTGATTTTCCCTTTTCCAATTTCTTTAACTCCTGAAAAGTGAGGCTGCTATACTTCACATTGGCTGGTTCTGCATCAGGTTGTTGATTCTGAGGAATTGATGTGTCAAATATTTCTTGGTCTTCCGTGCTGTCACCATCTTGCTTGCCAGATGGTTCACCCCTTGAGAAGCCGTCTGTGATACCTCCATGAGATGGTAGATAGCCTTGCTCTGGTTCATCTTGTGACTGCGGCGAAGTTGTTTTTTGCGACTCTTTGTCAATTGCTGCTTCGTTTAGATGCATCCTAGGGGTACGATTTAGTTGTGATCTTTTCTTATACACTTTGGGTTGTATGCGCAATCTCCTACGCGCTACCATTACCTGAATAAGATAGTAACATAAACGGTGGTCAATATAGATCCTGGAAAAAAGAATTACGTTTGAAAGTGAATTATGGCATAAAGGACTCAACTGGTACAGATGATTTTTGTACAAGATACTGGCATACAGTCCCCATGAGTGTACCCCTGACTGAGCTGGATCCATGACGTCCAACAATCACCAGATTGGGTTGCAAGAAGTCGATGCAGTCAACCAGCATCCGCCTTACGCTCTTTGCATGCACGGCTTGGCATGTGACTTTCACGTTGAGTGTGGTACGTTCCAAAAGCGCTGTGGCTAGATGCAGATCCAAAATTTATCATAGAATTAATTCGCTACATCGTTGTTGGAGAAATGCCCCATGAGATAAAAATAATCAACCTTCTCGGACCAAGCGAGTAGCTTTCTCCCGACGATCTTTCTGATTTTTAATCTTGGCCCGTCCGTCATTCGCAGATCCTGGTTTGTCAGAATCGACTGTTGTGGATGTAAGAAGTTGATCGCTTCAGTCATTTGTAAATTCCGAGTAATTTTCAATCAGAGCAAGTGTGTACAAACCCACACTTAGTTTCCGTCTCAATAAGTGTGATAATCAAACACTACAAGAGATGGGATCTCAGAAAGTGTTCACAGTGATTAACACGTAGCATACGATCAGAAAATAGTACCTCGTCTCCTTGTCGTAATACTGTTCCAATAGTCCATTCAATGGCGTATTTAGATTCCTCACTCAAATCGCTCGCCACTAGATAGAACCGAGACCTTCCCACTTTCTGAAATGCTTTTTCCCTATCGCCATGTTCCATGGTGATGGTGCAGCGATTTTTCTCGTAGACTGGTCGTGATACTACAAGAGGAAGCTTGATATGTCCCCCGTGGCCATTGATCGATTTTTTGCGTCGTGATGTGGTTCTTGATAAGATTGAAGATTTGCGCCTGGGCTCTGTCTCACGGCGTTGATTTGATGAGGACAATAAGACCGGGATGGGTGGTGGTGAAGTGAGATTAGGAGCTTGATCAAAGAATGGGACTGGCTGATTAGACGCTTGAAGGAAGTCGATCGGAGTACGCGCAGAGGCGTTTGCGGTAGTATTCGCAAGGATAGTTTGATCTTCTACACTGTCAAGCGTGTCTTCATCACTGTCTCCGCTTGAATCGGTACTGCTATCTGAGTCACTAGAATCTTGCTCTGATTGGTCGAAGACATGCCCGGAAGCGGCTTCCGACATGCTTTCACCATCTGAGTCCAACGCAGACCTCGACCGGGAGGCGGATTGAACAGGGCTGGGAGAACGAGAAGTTGATGGAGAGTGATGGTTTCCACTGAAAAGCGACGAGATCCGCATTCGCTGGCGACTGAAGGTGTTCAAGTTAGTCAAACTCCATTTATTGCGTGTGATTCCGCGCGGGGGAACCATGCTGGCAGCTATGAAAGCGTCATTGGCGCTCCCTCTCCGGCCTTTGAGATTAGTGGGCAAGCCAAGTAGCTTGAGGGGTGTACCTTCTTCAATTAAACCTTCAACCAAGCTGTTAGCCCTTTGTCGGATTACAGAGGTCGCAGTAGACTTTTTTCGAATATCGGGGACTTCTTCTTTGCTTGAGCGACGTGCAGAGCAAACAACGGGCATTTCCTGTGTGAGAGGTGTTTGTACTTGCTTGGGATCTAAATCTCCAGAAAGCCTTGTGGGAGATAGATGCGAGCTAAGATTAAAATCTGTTTGAAAGGGTGTGCTTGGTTGAGAACTATTTTCGCCACCTTCATTTTCGTTATCATCCTTGGCCCGCGTGAATGAGAACGACGGCACACGGCTATGAAACTTCATGTTTGCGGCCTGGATATCAGACAATTCCTACGCTGAGCGAGGGCAGCAGAGCCAATGGCGAGAGTTCGCGGGGATGAAAGCGGAGTGGTCCTGGACTGCAAAACGAGAAACTAGCGAGAGGGTGATTGAGGGAGGGAAGTGATGAGGCAAATGAATTTCAGAATGAAGTTAAGCAAAAAGTACACGCGAATGAGTCCGACCCTCTATGCTCCTCGGCGCATTGGCTACAATTTGATTCTCGGTAGGTGGGGAGTGGCTGAGACGAGTTGTGCTGGGGAGCTAGGAGGAACTCGTGGCAACGTTGCTCGTGGAGCCAATTATGTCACTGGATACGATGCGGAAGGCGGTGCTCTGAGTAGTATCCTTGATATCCTCAGCGGTTTGAACTGTTCCTTTTATGTTGATCGCTATAGATCGATCAATCGATGAAGTTCACGAGACACAGCTCAGATCCCCTCAAGCAACAACCCGCATCAGATGGAGATCAAGTGCCCATCTCTGATGTAAGTTCACTAACACGTATTTTAGGACTTGAAACGCTTGCCCCACTGTGTCATACCACTTTCTTTCAACTTTGGCCAGTGCATGTCGCGGATTGAGTTTCCGAGGTCAGGGCAATGTTGTGATGAGCTGAACATCTTGTTATCAATTCGACGGAGCATACCGGGTAGCAAGACCTCCGGATTGAGGAGAAGAGAACAGGCCGCATTTCCACCTGCCTTTGGCAAAAGAGCCCTATGTATGTGCGATATTGGAATCGGTTGCTCCATAACTTCAAGATCAGAAGTGTTGGCTGCGCTCAACTGTTTCAGCCTGACGTCGCAAATCATATGATAGTCAGGGTTAAAGACTAAATACCATAGATAAGAGGTGCATCTCTCTATACTATCTTTATTTCGATGTGTTGTTAGACCGCAAAATGAATGAGTATAGAGTTTATGTCTTCAAAGAAAGGAGGGATTGCAAGGTGGTGGAAGACCCATTGACAAAATGTTGGGAAGTTAACTTAAAAATCGTTATGATCCGGCCCTGTGTCACCTGAGGCGACCTGAGGTGACTCTTGACCAGATGGCTTTCGACGACCATGGCCGGGTCTTCCGGTGCACGGGCCAATCACATTGCGGGGCTTGGATGCTATGCCATTCTAGACTCCATGTATCTTAAGTTCGTTCTTTGAAGCAGTCCTGGTAATCCTCAGTTTGGTTTTACCTACAAGAGGAATGACATCAGTTTTGGTCTTTGGATGGCCTCATATTGTACAACTTCACTTTAAATCAAGACCTGACAGTTGTGTAAGTATTTTTCTCTCATACCAACAAAAGCACATCTTGATGTTATTTGAATTCAACAGTCCAGGATTCTGGAGCTCAGGTGGTCATTAGTGAAGTGCTTTCCTTTCACAAAACTAAACCATAAAAGTACAATAGCTGTAGAACATGGTTAACAAAGAACACATGACTCAAAAAAGTTGATTTATCCCTAGCTACAACTGACAAGGCTTTATCTTTGACACCCACAGATATTTTTTAATTACACACTGGCACCCTGTATGTATCAACAGCTATTTGAAATCAGGTTCAAGCATCTTACATACCACATCTTTGATGCAGGAATCAATGCTAGAAACATATTTGCACCCCAAGTGTTCAGTCACTCAAATGAAAAGGACCTCACTCATTCTCAATATACAAGGCAGTCAATATGGTCTCTTAGCATTTTGTCACAAGATATATGCACGTGTATGATTTATGCCTTTTTTTACTAAGGCTTGAAGTAAAGATCATTATCTTTTCTCCTTACTTATAAGTCTTTCTAATCAGAGTCTAAATTATTTATGCTTGGTTCAATGGATTTTCTCTTTTTGCATATACAAGACCTACTGTGGTGGTTGTGATCATAATCACTTCCACCAATAAAGCATCCTGTGAAATTGTTAAGCGCGCCTTCCATATGCTTATACTTGTGGATGCTTGTACTCTAGTCAGCTCTACATATTTAGTCTGGAGTATCAGAAGAGTCTAATCCTCATGTAGCATTCTATAATATTACCTATAGGACCTTTACGCTCAAGTCCTTGCATCTCTCTCAGTCCCTCACAAGTCCTTACAGAAAGCAACTATATACAGAAAGCCCTGTGCTTGAGGGTATTTTTTGTATTGTAACATAACTCCATTCTATAACCAATTGTTCATCATCTCAACCTCTTGTGAAGTTGTGTGCTACCTTTTTTCCTCCTATCACCCTGCATACCCTCTCTCTCTCTCTCTTCAATTTCCCATCATATCTTGGAGTCTCAAGTGGAGCACAATGTGATGTTTGACTACTTATTCAAATTTGCTTATGAACTCCTTTGTGCCATGTATCCAGAGGTTGTGAAAATGATCAATGGGTTTGCCAGCTCAAGGGGAATTTGTGGCTACTCACACCCAGCCTGACATATGTGAGGTGCATGGACTGGTGCAGTATTGAGATATGATGTACTTACAGTTGGCAAGTCCTGGTGTTGGATTGCGCTGTACTATGAAGATCCTTTGGAGGCTGTCTAACTCACAATTGGATTCAGAATGTCACTGATTTTCTGAAATAAGATTTGCACACATCCTCACACATCCTTATATTCTGATGATTGTGAAGCTCAAAAATGGGGCAGTTGACATAACAGGCTCAAGACCCCATCCTCTTTGAGGTGGTGTTTTTTGTCATAGGAATACATATAACCTTAGCATACTGCTTGTAAGAGATGAGAAGAAGAATGATTCAAGGCACCCCTTGTTTGGATTTCATCATCTGTGTGATTGGGAAAGATGTTCAGATTCACAAATAAACCCAATTTATGTAACAGGTTCCATTGGAAATTCGACCGGTGCAAGCCGTGATAAGAGTACCGTACTGTATGTAAAAAGTTCACTCGACTGTTAGTGAATACAGTCAAACTGTAAAATCAAACTTTAATCGATTCCCTCTCTCTCTCTCTGTCTTTGTGTGTTTGTCTCAGTTGATCAACTCGAACTTCATCCGAACTGATTCTAATCAACTCGACTTACTAAGTTGGCTTTATAACCCACCAGAACGACCTCAACCATCACCTAATCCATATCGCAACTTAATCAGCCTCGAATGGCCCATACTCACCTTGCACTCGTCAAGGCCGAGTATGCATACACTCCTCAAACTGAAGACGAATTAGAATTGGAGGAAGATGCACTCTACTACTTGTTGGAGGACGATGATACTGAGTGAGTATATCTCAAGTCAAGCACTCAGTTTTTGTAGAACCAACAAGCTGATCCGGAAATTAAAGATGGCACAAGGTCATGCTCAAGACTTCTCCAACTTCATCCGACCCTCCCAGGATCGGCCTTGTCCCTGCCACCTATATACTTCCTGCGCCCGTTTTGCAAATAATGACGGCTTTGTATGCCTATGAAGCTCAAACAGATGATGAATTGGTGAGTGTGGATGGTGACTCAGGATATTGAGATGTTGATGAAAAATTCTTTCGCTAACAATCTCCACGCTTTCTGAACACATTTGAAGACAATCTCTGAAGATGAAATCATCGATCTTTACGAGGAAGATGGAGATTGGTCACTGGTTGGAAGACAGGGTGATCAGGGCTCTCGTGGTGTAGGATACGTGCCGACATCCTACATTGAGGCTAGTGTCAAACCCAACGATGGATCATCCTCTGCACCAGCTGTAACCGAAGAAATGATTTCCCCTCGGGATACAACGATGACTCCTAATCGCCCGGGCTCTGCCGGTGTTGCCGAAGTAAAGACGTGGGCAGTGACTGTGAGCAGTCAGTACCAGATTTGGTGATCTACATGCAGAGTGTTAATATTGTTACCTGACATCACCAGGACATAGATCAAAAGAAAAAACGAAAAGGAACGCTGGGAATTGGGAATGGGGCTTTGATCTTTGCAAGCGAAAGCGACAAGGTATGTCACATTCGGTTTGTCCTTGACCTACCTGAATCTCACTTTACAACTTTAAACTATGACTCCCACAGACGGGCGTACAGCAGTATTCGCTGTCGAAGGTCCGTGTGATTGGGACTGAAAAAGGCAAACACTTGATACTTCAATGCGATAATGAGGAGCGTCATTTCCAAGTAGCAAGTAAAGATTTAGATGAAATGGTCACTAAAATCGAACAAGGGCATCAAGCTTTGTCGATTCAAGCTCCGAATCCCACTCCCGCTCCATCTAAAATGAAAGGACTCGCCAGTCCGACCACCTCGCTTACTCCCTCGCTTCGCCCACCTTCAGCGATGGCCAATCCTGATCGCCCATCTGGTCAAAATGCACGCAAAGTCTCATTTGCGGAACCAGTCGGCAAACCGGCTACAGCTTTGTACGATTTCGATGCTCAAGGAGATGATGAATTAACCGTACAGGAAGGCGAAAGGCTCTATGTATTGGACGATACGAGTGATGATGATTGGTGGAAATGTTCAAGGATGTCAAATGGCGAAGAGGGTGTGGTGCCTGCCACTTACATAGACACAGATGAAGGCCAACCTTCCGGAAACCCAGAAGCTGCTGACGCTGCGATGACTGCTGCCGCTGCTGATGAGGCAAAGCGACGCCGCGTGCAGGAAGAGGAAGACGCTCGACTTGCTCAGCAACTTGCTGATCAAGAAGATTCGGATTATCACCGTGCGAATGCAAGGGTTGCGGATCGCAAGCTGATAGTTGCCCGAGAAGCNGAACAGAACAAGCTCTTGGAAGCCGAAGCAGCAGCTCGCCGAAAACGTGAATCTGAAGCTCGATCTACACAAAGAAGAGAGGCGGAACGAGCCATGACCAATCCAGGTCTCGCAACTGGCCCGATGCCTCCAAAGTTGACTGCGCGGCCGGATTCGGCTCAGGGTCATCGTAGTCAGTATGGCGGTCCTTCTCCTCCGAAGCGTCCAGAATCTGCACCTCGAGAGGGAAAGACCAGTTGAGTTCCTTTCATATTGCTTGTGTGCATAATGCGCATAATGAATTATTAATCAGTCTAACTCTCTTGTTCGCGATGAATCCGACAGAGCCACAAGGGCAGATCCGCACCTGGCGCGATCGGACGGGACAATTCAAAGTGGAAGCCGAATTCCGAGGCCTACAGAACGGAAAGATAAGACTTCACAAACTCAACGGAGTTATCATCGAGGTTCCCTTGTCCAAGATGTCGAACGAAGATGTGATATGGCTGGAAGGCGCTACCGGGAGATCGCTTCGGAGTGTTGATCCTGATGACTTGCCGCTGGCCAAATTGGCCGTAAAAAATTCCTCGGGACCGAGTGGCACATCCAAACCCTCATCCAGTACTAGTGCTGCAACATCCAAACGACCCTCAGGGCCTGCCAAGAAGCCTACCGACTGGTTTGACTTTTTCTTGTCGGCGGGATGCGATTTGGACGATTGTACAAGATATGCGACAAATTTTGAACGAGATCGAATTGACGAAAGCTTGTTGACGGAATTAGAACCTGCTACCATGCGTAACTTAGGTTTGCGCGAAGGTGATGTGATCAGAGTCAGGAAGCACATCAAAACTAAATATGGTAGCTCATCTAGTGGCTCAGGAAATCCGCAAGACGAACAGATCCGCAAGGATGAAGAGCTTGCAAGGCAACTTTCAGGACAGAATCCATCCTCCGGGCATAACATATTCACTAGTGGGCCAAACGGCTCTTTGAAAACTACACGCAGAGGCCGACCCACGCCTAATCGGACGGGCTCTTCGGCTGTAGATCTGGATAGCCTCACTACGGCTCGAGAAAGGCTGTCGGAAGCACCACCACCACCAGCTGCTCCTGAAATCCTAGTTGAACCCGTTTCGGAACCTGCGAATCCTAGTGCCAAACTGGCGAGCAGTGGTTTTGACGATGACGCATGGACTGTCAGACCCAATTCTACCACACCTCAAGTATCGCAATCAACTACTCCCTCTCATGACCCGGTACCAGCCTCGAGTCCTGCCCCTGCCCCTGCCCCCGCGCCCACTCTTCTTATTGAGACGGAGACTCCTCAAACAAGCGTTCCTCAAACATCCCTCACAGATCAGATATTTGAGAAAATCATGAATCATGGTCAACAAGCACGAGCGCCTGTGTCCGCCCCTCCTGCACCCCCGTCTTTAGGTCAAGCTCCTAGTATGATGGTCTCGCAGCCTACCGGATTCAATCCTAATGGGCCTAGAGGCCCCTTAGCCCCTGTTGCTTCCAATGCCCCATTACTCAATGGTACGTCATGTGCCTCTCATTCACTGCATACGTTGCTTTACGTCTTCTGATGCGTCCCCCGATGGGTCCTGTAGCGTTGATCCCAACCAACACTGGTATGACTGGGTTCATCCCTACTCGACCGATTCAATCTCAGCCAACTGGTTTTGTGCCTCAGCAACAGCATATGCAACCCAATATGATGACCGGTATGTCTTCACAGCCAAACGCCTTGACAATGCAGCCTACAGGGATGGGTCCGCCATCCATGATGGGAAATGGATCATTGCAACCTCAAGGCATGGGTATGATGCAGCCGCAAGCGACTGGGATGGGTTTCATGCAGCCACAACCTACGGGGATGGGCATGGGCATGGGCTTAAATCCTCGTGAGTCTATGATTAAATTCCCGATTGATGGATTTCCCAGTATTGATTTGGTACATGACAGAGATCACCGGATATGTACCTGGTTTTCAATCTGCTCCTCCACCTCCGGTCCCCAGTATTCCTAGCGCATATTCATCTACTCCTCAATCGATGCCAGCAAAGAGTTTCAACCCGAGTGATGTGTTTGCTTCAATGAAAACTGGTCAGTTTACGCCTAGGAATGGTGACGCAGGACCTCAAGATCCCAACAAATACAATGCGCTTCGAACACCGCAAACTGGTACGTGCCTTGATGCCTTCTCAAAATCCGCTGAGATGTGCCCCTAACTGATTTGACTATCTGAATGAAATGTAGCGGTTGGTGGAATGGGTATAGCCAACAACAGCTTTACTCAACAATTCATGCCTACACAACCTGGCATGGTTCAACCACTACAACCACAACCAACTGGCTTCGCACCTGGTGGTTATATCATGCCACAACAAACAGGAATGCCAATGCAGAATAACATGATGTATCCTAATCAACAGCAGCAACAACAACAACAACAACAGCAATGGCGAGGGTATTAAGTTTTATTTTTGTTTACCCCTTTTCCACTTTAGTAGAATAAATCTTTAATGTTTTAATCAATGTAGGTGTGCTACCCCACTAAAAATGTTGTATCACCAATATGACTCTTTTTTGCAAGATTTTCATAATCATAATAAATAGGTAGAGCAAAAAATGTATGTCTTACATTCCTATTGTTTTCATTTTAACCTGTGATATATTGGTATTCTTTCACTATCTCTTGTGAACGTATATCGCTTTGTGAATCTTACCTGGACATATGCCTATTGTGTATAAATAGACTTTTGAGCCTTCTTTTCCAAAAATATAAATGTCTGGTTTGCTTGTGTAATGTTGAATTTGAGATTAAAGCTTTATGATACATGATCAGTAGCTGATTGCGAGAATGAAGCTGTGTTTGATAAACAACACATCCAGTGAACATCCAGTGAACGCCCAAAGGAGGGAATCTCTCTCTTGTTGTAAGCCGTACCCGTCAACTCACACTGTGATATGTAACAACCCGCATGTCACGCCAGGGATTGGATCAAGCTACCGCGCACTTTCTGACAATTTCACAAGGTTCGCCATCATTGAACTGAGGGACGCTTCAATGGGCTTCAATGTCGTGATGGTCATGGTGGTCATGCAACAAATCTTGAGACTTTATATGGTTGAGTGTGTATCACCCATGGAGTAAATACAATCATTACCCCGCAGTACATAATTCATTCAGGCCTATAGCCATTCAACAAACTGGAGTTTAAGGCTTCAAATCCCACGCAAATGTAGTAGCAAGTGAAGCTGAACAACGTGAACAATCGAGGAAAACAAGATGCAGGGTCACTATTTCACGAGAAGGCAGTTGTGACATTGATGAAATAAAAAAAATACCTATACAAAGCAGTAGGATGAACTAAGCAATACAAGTGGTCAAAGGATGTGGACTACATAGGTCATTGATTGTGATACAACACAGAATAAAGATTGCAAGCCGGTTAGATGAGTAGG
>KZ146235.1:720-20867 GCA_002157085.1 Melampsora occidentalis | reverse complement strand
GTGTCTTCGGCTTCCTCCAATTCCAACTATATGTGGCGGGAAGTTGCCACTGCAAGAGATGCGGTTAAATTCACCAAGCTCAGCACAGATTCCACGAAGTACCTCAAGTTGGGCGTGAAAACCTCGACGGCCTTTTTGCAGTCAATTGAGCACACTTCTATCAACAGGTAGGGAACCTTAACCCGTCGGCCTGGTTCACCTCAGAGTCCGGGTTCAGTGACTCCTATCATGGCATCTTCGTAGGCATGTGGGTCAAAATTGCGATGAGTAAGGTCAGTGGTTGGGCAAATAGGTGCTTCAGAGTGTTAACAAAGTTTTTAGGGTCAAACCAAGCTCAGGAGGTGAAACTACTTCACCCTTGAGAATTCACTCACTCGGACTGGGATCCCATGTGATGACCTCTTCCGGTCTACCTGGGTCTTATCTCTCCCAATGTTTCTCTGAGGGGAGATGAGGGGAAGCGCGGGTGTCATACTCGCAAGAGTCGCTTAGTTGGATGAGCCGTGGAGTGGAATTTGGAAAGGTACTACCAGGTACTACCCCATTAATTACCTTTGATCAGAAGACCGCGACCCCATGCCTCCACTGTCTTCAAATATAATTCTTTGATGACGTGTGCTCCGTTGCAAGACTCCTCTCAACACCTCGGTGCACTTCATCCTGTTCATGACGGCACGACGTATGGTATCATGAAAATGAACGAGGCATGTAGCTACCACACAGCTTATTGCAAATGCAGCCTTACCTCTGCATATACTCTCAAAGATGGCTTGCAAAAAAGTCATCATTGGCATTCGCCAAATGAGAGAACAGCCCAATCTATCCTTGAAGGAATCTCTTCGGGGGATGTAATCTACTCCCTTTCCTTCTTGGCCAGTCTGAGGTGGTTCATATTGTCATATTTGCTCGTTGCACCACATGTTGATTGACTTACATACTTTCAAAGCAATGATCAGGATTCAGTTCTGATCAGTTGTAGTGTACATAATGGGTGCTTTGGAGTTGAATACCCCGAGGTCCGCTACCACGGGTATTGGTTTCTCAAAATCTTCAATTTTTCTTTTTCATTTCCTCAGCTCAGGTCTCAGGGCAGCGAGCAGCGTCTTCAAATGTTAACTTCAATCTAACGAACTCTTCTGATTCCTTCGACATCTCATTCATAACCTTCCTCATGGCGCCTCTCAATCTCAATCTCGCCCTCATCTTGAGCCTTCTTTTGAAAGTATCATTCCAAGTTCCATCTTCCGGCCTTCCCCCAACTCAACTCACTCTTCTCGGCGATCCTCAATGGTCCACCCATCCTGACGTCAATCCCACCAGCCAGACGGTTTGTAATCTTTCCGTATGGGCCAAGTCGATCAAGAGCCAATTCTTGTCCGAGATATCGGATGGGCGTGCAAATGAATGGGTAATTGTCATGGGTAACGAAGCTGGAGGTAATTCTCACATTCTGGCATGAATTCATATTGCTGCTGAGCCTAATATTTGATCTTGATAACATTCAGATACTGACTCAATGGCCGGAGCGATTGGTTGGGCATATCATCTCACCCACCTCAAAAAACACCCCCAGAAAGCTATTTCGTTGCTTCAAACTGTTGAGGATGCACTTGACTTGAGGCCGGAGAACCAATTAGCTCTTGAGCGTTCTCGAATGTCTCCTCGTCACCGGGATCTGCTTAGTAAGCCAACCTCATCAAGCTTTTCTATATGTATGAACTACGTGATGTGAAATGTGAACACTAACGCTTGGCAAACAACCTTGACAGCTATCGATGAATTGCCCATCAAACCCTTTGAGCTTTCCCGACACATTGGTGGAATTGTCTTGGTCGATCACAATTTCCCTGATCCCGGTTGGCGTCACGCCCGAGTCGTCTCAATCATTGACCATCATGTGGATATGAAAACCAACCTGACTGCTGCTCCGCGCGTTATAACGACCTCCGCCTCTTGCTCGTCATTAGTTTCCAAACTCATCCTAGACGCGAATGAAGACGGAAAGCATCGCGAATTTGAAAAGCGAAGTCATCACTTTCCGGACGAACTTCTCTTCTTGCTCTTGCGTGCCATAGCGCTCGACAGTGGGGGACTCAAATCTAGCAAAACGTTTGACGTTGATCGTCAATCCGCTCTTCGACTCTTCAGGCGCACTTCTACCTACCAAGATCGGCTTAATGATGTAAGCCCAGATTTGAAATTTGGGCATAAGCGTGAAAGAAAGGCATTGCAGCAAGTGATGGAAGAACTCCAAACTGAGATGGCTGAGGCAAGAAATCAGCTGGATCCTCTTGACCTACGCGACCTCCTTCGACGAGACTGGAAAGCAAACGCGTAAGATCAAAGTTCCAATTGCGCTTCTTTACTCTTCTATCTTTTATAGATTGCGTCATTGATTGTCAAAGCTTTCCGACCCCTTCAGATTACGCACCAAGTCGAGTGATTATCCAATCCTCACCCTTGGCTTTGCCTCCATTCCTTATTCACTCGTGACTCAAATCAACCGCACACCAGAAGCTACTATCCCCGAGTGGTTCGCCATCCAGCGCGCCTTTACATCTGAAATCGGTGCCGACGTGTCGGTGATCCTTACCAAATTCAGCCCCCCAGACATAAAAGAGCATGAGCTCGCCGACCAGGAACGTGAATTGGTGATTGTAGTTGCCCATGGGTGGGGCAAACGCTTGAGCTCAAGTGCAGCGACAGATCTGTTTAAAACTTTATGCTCGGCTGCAGAGACCGGACTTGAAGGCCTTGTACCTTGGCAACGCCCGGATGGTAAAAGCATGTTACCAAGAAGAATGGCTTGGAGAGGATTACAGGTTGGTAGAAAGGTAGTGATGCCATTGATACAAGATGCGGCAAGAAAATGGGCTTACCAACAATTCATTCAAAATCATGAGTAGTCAATCCGATTCTGGAAAACATTAGATTGCGTTTTCTTTGCATAACCTTTTTTCCATTCACATCGTTTTTTTTCAATAGCATCTATGTGTTTCATCATTTCTTTTCTCATCGTCCTGCAAGGTTGTAATAGTTTTTCGTCGGTACTGTTTGTTTTAAACTCTTGTTCTCGAGGATTTACTTTAGACGCAAGGAGTCTATCATTTGTAAGACTGATGCTGTCTCAAATGTAACATCATTGTAGCATCATGCAGCACCTATGCACATGTAGATGTTTTTTACAAGATCACCACGTCCTGCATGTTGTCCTGTGTTTTAGAATCTTGAGATGAGTATTTTGTTGGAAAAAAGTTACCGTGCATCGTTCTTTTGTTGCTTTCAGTGAATCTGAGTTATGCTTCACTAACTTTGAGCCAGGAATAACTTGTTCAAGAGAGTTAGTCACGGGACTTTGCTACATCAATTCCACTGCTGGACTGCATCGGAATATCCTGATGAGATTTAAGGATTCGATACCCTTGCACCAATAGCACCCCAACACAAATGCACAACCATTATCAGTAGCGTCAAAGCTGCTAGCCAAGGATCTAGCAATGACGAGATCCAAGGTGTGCCGGAAACCACAGATGATCTAGGCTCAACAGCCCTATATCTGATATATCTAGGAGGGTTAACTATTGGGCTATCTGGTATACTTCAGCCTTGAACTTCAGGGCAATAGAAGACTCTTGCCGTTTTCTAGGTTTTTGACTCTGCAAAAGAAAAATTATGACAAGCCTTATATAAAATTTACCATACAGGAATTGTATGACACCAGATACTAGGCATAATAGTAAGGAGGCACTTTTTTGGTCTTGGATTTCGTCTGGCTCAGCATGAAAGCAAGTAGGAGTTGAGATGTGCTCCAGATCAAATATGCAACACTTTCAAAAAACCAAACTCCTGTTGAATTCGCCTTCCTCAATCCTCTTTGACAGGAAAGTGATCAACTGTGCCATCTGAAGATACACGGGCTTTTCACCTCCAAGGCGTACCTTTCTGTACATAGGGTACGGATTTATGAGTGAGTTTGGCACAGTACTCAAAGTGAGAAATCCTTGAGTAAAGGAATCAACTTTGTCCCAGTCTCGGATCACTCAATATTTACGGGACTCAGGGTTGATAGATTACTCTTGAATCACCTTGGAAGTCCCCAAGTATTCCCAGCGAGAAAGATATCTCAAACCCCATTGAGATACGGTCACAGAGACAGTCTTAATTAAACAAAACTTGTCAAGCGCAAAATCGGTTGCCGGAGAATTTCCGAGTTTGAGTCCCACAAGGTCCCACAATTGTACATTGTGGTCCCACAATTGTACATTTGTGGTCCCATAATTTTACATTTGTCTTGGTTTACTGATCAGCTTAAAACTTCAAGTCAAAGTCAGAAAGATTGTAGCATAGGAGAAGCTAACTTGACTCAGTCCCTCCTCAATTTGCAGACGCATCCTCAGAAGAGGTCATGTTCCATTGAACATCAGTTTTGAATTCTCAGCCTGAGGTGCCACAAGCTGACATGGGCGCACTGCATCCTGTTGTCATTGAGCTTAACACAGCTTCTTGCTTTGACATCCTGTTCGATGCTGCACATGCCAAGCATCCAATATCAGAAATTCCCCACCCCTTGTTTCCTGACAATGGATTTCTGTTGTAGAACCCAGGCAGAGATATCTCTCGTCGTGGAGTAGGTCCATGGTGACAGCCTACAATTCTTTGACCCCAAATCGTGCGGGTCTAATGGCTTCAAGTTTCTTTTTACAAGATCTGCTTCATCATACCTGGAACACTTCATCCTTGAAATCTTTTCATACTTGGAATGGTGCCATGCTGCATTCCTCCAACCTTTTATATATCATACCAACTTCGTAATTTGAGCAGTGCATATCTTACGTGGTATCAAACTTAACAGCGTTGTATGCTTTTGCTGCTTTTGTATGTCTAACCTAACTAAGTCCTTCCGGTTATGTGGTTACGTACGTATGCATGGTTTTGTAGGGGTTTCGTAGCTGTATGTGTAATCGATGGTATGATGTCATCACAAGCTTTGGAGTGAGTTGATAAAGGAATGTTCATCTTTTCATGATCGATTTGATTTGATTTGATTTGAACATCAACAAATTGATTTCATTTTGATTTGATTTGATTTGATACGGTGTTCCTTGTACAATCTTATATAATACATAAACAAGGGCGACGGGGCTCATCGATTGGATTCTCGATCGAACGTGTAGAGTTAGTGAAACTCAAGCTTTGTCTCAGAATTGATAAACATCGATTCATTGTGATTGGCTATAGAGATCAGGTAAAGTGAACTCCATAAGACTCCGATCACCTTCACTGGTTTTACATTTATGATCTTGTTTCCTTCCCTCATCTTGTTTTTTCGATTGATTGATTCTTACTTCCATTTTATCATCCTCTTTACCACTTTCAAAAGATTAGCTTTACAATCGAAGCTCAACGTCCTTTCCTCGAGTAGCATATCGTTTAGAATCCCATCTATCTTATCATCAACTACTTACCATGTCTGACGCACCTGTCTCCGGTGCTCCCAAACGAACCATCCTCAATCTTGGTGCTCTGCCACCCAAACAGGTTGGGTTTGGTCAAAACCTTGTGTGTTATCTTACTCTTTGGCGCCTTGTTTGTTTGTTCTGTTGGTCATTTCTCATTCTCAACTTCATTCATCAAGTATCCTCGTACGCCATCCCGAGTGGACCCCAACAACCCTCCATGGCCTGCATACCGGGGATATCACGGTATGTTTCGCCTTTCTTCATCAATCCCATTCTTAAAATCATGGCTGACCTTCTTTCCTTGTAGAGTACTCATTCGCGCATGCCACAATGGGAAAACGCCTTCCTACCATACTGGGCAAGGCAATCGACGACACAATCAAAACCTTGAATGAAGAGAGCGAGGAGGAACGCATCGTAGATTTGGTCCGCTGCATCGAACGTATGGAGGACTTGATGGATGATCTCCATCAAAATGTGAGTGATTGCTCAGCGATCAAATTGGTTCTAGCTGGATGCGCCCGATTTGTTGACCATCCGCAAACATGTCATTTCCTTGACTGTTCGAAATCTAGTCCAAGCTTCGTCCCATAGTTGACGACGGAGAAGGTGATATTCCTCTCTGGAACAAAGAGATTGCTCGTTACTTTCGTGGAAAAGATTTCATGAATGCCCCATGGCTTTTCGCCGAGGCTTATAAATATCGCCGATTACACGAGTGCTTCAGTGTATCCAAATATTGGGGTGCTTAGTAAATATTGACCACTCCTAAGCTCACCCCTTTCCTAAACTCAAAGGCAACCATAACTGATGATCTGCTTTTTGCGCCTGGTCGAATCTACAAGTGACGTGTTTTTCCGTCAAAAATCCGATACGTTTTCACGTTCTGGAGATGCAGTGTTCGAACTCTCCACCAGATTTGCAGACCCTCCTAAAATGATTGAAGAAGAGGGTCCTGCCAAACAAGATCAGCTCAAGTTACTCTTCGCTGAATTGACTCAAGTCTGCCTCTGGGGAAATGCCACTGATCTCTCCCTTTTGATCAATGTCAGTCTGTAGCTTCCAAGCTTATATTTATAGTGCTCTCTGGCTAATATAGATGTGTACACTCGCCAGATGACCGAGGAAGACATCAAGAATTTGCAATCCACTGGGGGAGCTCACTTAGCAGACACTGAAAAAAATATTTTGGGCAACGATTTGACCAAGTTGTGGGAACACGTTTCGACTCTAAAGGGCGGTCGAGTGGACTTTGTTCTTGATAATGCTGGTTTCGAGCTGTACTGCGATTGTGTCTACGCCGACTTCTTGATACAATCCGGCTTAGTCAACCAAGTTCGATTCCACGGAAAGCGATTTGCGTGGTTTGGTACGTTCGTTCACTACCAAATTTCATACCTGGGACTAATTCAGGGTTATCTTGTTTAGTTTCTGATGTAACTCGTAAAGACTGGAACTGGTTATTGAACTCTATGGTCTATGGTCACCTGTTCACCGACAAGACCGAGGACGAGCTCGCTAGTCTCAAGCGAATAGGGGAAAGATGGAAAGTAAGTCTTTTTTCGTGTCACACGACGAAGCAGCTACTCACGAGTGCAATTATTTCAGCAATACGAGAAAGAAGGAAAATGGGTTTACGAACAACATCCTTTTTGGTGCACTGGTTACACCTGTGAGTCATTCCCTGCCACACTTCCTTCTACGTCTGAATTTTGAAAATTGACAATCACGCTTTTTTCACTACGACTCTGCAAAACAGTTTGGGACCTCAAGAACGAGGCCCCGGATCTCTTTTTGCATCTCTCCGATTCAGACTTGGTTCTTTTCAAAGGCGATCTCAATCATCGCAAGTTGACATACGATTGTCATGCACCCCCAAACACCCCATTTGAGGTGGCGATTGGTCCGTTGGCTTCAGAAGCTGGGGCGCCACCCGTGGCTTCTTTGAGAACCATCAAGTCAGATGTTGTGGTCGGTATCACTGATGAGGACGCGGCCCGCCTTGACAAAGAAGAACCCGGATGGAAAATCAGCGGGAAATATGCCGTGGTTCTCCTGTCCAAAGGACAACCCGGACAACCGGTTCAGTTCACTTAGATAGGCAATACGTCGCTAACGTTATGCCATGTATGAATCTCATGTATTATCTTTATCTCCTTTGTGTTTTCTCAGATTTATCAGGCTTCTGATGTTCTTCATTAACCACGCCTTGAAATCTGTATGAATTGTCATGTTTTCAGTAGCAAGCATTTCTTTTTTCCTTATCATCTCTGGCCTCATTGTTCATAGTAGTTCTTTCAAGTAAGTTGTGGTGTACGTTGAAGATGTTTCTGCGGGTGTTGGCCTTTCAGTATGTAAAGCATTGATTTGGTGATGGTAGCTTTCTTCTGAGAGACAAGAAATAGACCATTCAGCTTCTTTAGGTACAAGTGTGTAAGCGATCTGACAGGAGCTTGTTACCAGTTACGCCTAGCTACGCTGAGGTAGCCAGTGCGTAAGAAATTTGGCAATTCTTCTGACGTTGGTTGCGCCGGTCTTCTTTTGGGACCACACTGGTAACTACAGCACTACGCGCGGTGACCATTGCGCTGGAATTGGTAAGCGCGAAGACATGTTATGCATATCTAAGCATGGGTAGTCTATGAATTTATTAAAGTCGTGTTGAAACTATTTGTTGCGTGAAAAACTAGGTGGGCATTTGAAGGATCTTGGCAATTGACCAGAATTGACCCCATTATTGAACTCTTTACCAATCCACTGGACGGACATTAACTTCATTTTTTGCTGAATGGATATTTCACGATGGTTTTTTATGTATAGTGATCGATCTTCTTCTTACACAAGTATTTCCAGTCTAGACTAAAATTCAGTCAACATAATATTTGTGATTTATGGAGGTGATTTGTTGAAACCCAATTCTTAATATTTGAATGAAACCCATTGTTCAGCTTTGGACTGGGTTGACGGTGTTGAGTGATAGGAGTTAATGAATGTATTTCACCATCAACCTACACTCTTTTTTTAAAAAAAAGAAGTCCAATACAGTGTCAGACCTACCATCTTAAGATGACATCAATTGATGCAGCTGTAGATGGTGTGATCCAAGATATATGCCAGGAATCGGATATAGACCATGTCAAGATCCCTTGCAGTGCTTTTAGAATTATGAGGCTGGGCTTAAGAAAACAAAGATTCTTGAAGGACGGATGGAAGGATTTGTTATGGTCTACTTGAGATCATGTATGCTTTCGGAATCCGGATCTGTTTGAATCTATTGTTTTGTGGTGGTTCTCTAGGGGCTTGAGACTTGTGGTGTTACAGTGTTAGAGCTCAAAAATATCATATTAGACACCCGGATAGGAGACCAAAGGGAGGGCATGAAATGATCTGCTCATTCCCACTTCATGAGGTACCATCACGAACCACATGGAAGCAAGATCTCACCCAGTGAGAAGACTTATCAGCTCTCAACACTCATTCGCTCAGGAAGATTTATCTTTCACAATGTACATAGTAATTCTATACCAACCGGGGCCTGACCCTCATATATTCTGTGAATTGTGAATTGCACATGCAATGGATAAATTGCATTGAAACTATGGTGAGATTAAATCTTGTGGAAGTCCTCTTCTGAGGAATATGCTGTGAGGAAGTAGAGTCCTTTACTACATATATGATATCCCTGGTAATTGATACTACGATGAGAGTTCATGACTCGAGGAATGAACTGTGTTTTTACAAAATTGATAAACACTTTGATCGTGCTTTGCAAGCTGTGTACTTGTTGGTTAAGCCTTTATTGTAAACAATGTGATATGATGATACACAGAAGTCAAGATGACTGGAATTCTAATTGAGTGTTGGTTACGATGATGGGATGAAGAGATCAGATAGTTTTAAGATGAACTTAGAATGTGGTTGCTATATATTGCTGTTGTTGGTGAGATTAGTTCCTGATGAGTGAGACGTGTGTCGATTTGAAGTTGTACGTAGGATGTGAGTTTTTGAAAATGGATTGCGGAGTCTTCTGGAACAAGTTCATTCCATCAACTTGAGTCTTTGAACAAAGAGCTGCGAAGCGACTTGGCAAACCGATTGAAGGGTTTTCTTGACAACCACTTTTGACTTAAGGAGCGAATTTAATTCTCAATCCTTGCTTTAAAGTTTAAAGTGCATTTGTAAAGGTCTAATGAGGTTTTGAACTTAGAGTTAAGTAGATGGCTAATACCATAAGGTCCAAGTAAAACATTTAATTGATAAATAAATAACTAAATTTAAATACCTAATCAACTTGACTATTGTATTCTGATTTACAACTTCAAAGCTCAAGTTCAAGCTTAAAGTAAGTAAAGTAAAAGTAAACTACACTCTGGCTACAGCCTACAATACTTTACTTTACCACTTTATTAATAATTAAAATAAGATAAACACCTTTTAAATACCTACCTACCTTACTCACTCTCATCATCATTCAGCTTTGAATTCAATTTACAAAATCAAATCAAATCAAATCAAATCAAATCAAATCATCATTCATCCCCTTTTCTGAAGCTTTCTTTAGGTTTGTTCATTCCCTTCAACTTCTCAATCATCAACTCAGTCATCATCATCATCAGATTCATCAGATTCAGATTCACTCAGTTTCAAATCATGAACAACTGATGATCTCAATCAACGGCATTCAACTCTCAAAATCATTCACCCTTTCATCTTTTTCATCATTCGATCAACCCTGAGCTTACTCAATCTTGGCTCTTATTTTATTCTCAAATCACAGTGATAGCTCAGATTTATATTATTCCTTCTATCGGTGAGGTGAGTATCCTTTTTTTTTCTAACCGGATTCTCCTTTTTGAAAGTCAACCGGGCTAACTTCCTTTTTCTTTCCGGACCCTTTTCTCATTACTTTCCTTTTCATGAAACAGTACTTTGGATCATTCTTTTGGTCTTAGCTTAAGCGATTCGGGTGGCTAAGAACCGAATCAATTAATCTCATTTCACAACAGCCAGCCTTCCATTTTAATTCCTAGGTTCTCATTCGCATTCATCTTTTGATACGATGCCCAAGTCAAAGACCTCGGGCGCTGCCAAGAAGAAGAACAAGAAGAAAGCTGCACAGGCTCGTCAATTGGACTCGAACCAGAATCACTTGTCGATTGATCATCAAGATTCAGGGAGTCTTGCAGATCGATCTGATATGATTGGTGCCTACCCCAATGAGGATGCTTCGTCTCACACCCAACGGACAACAACAGGGAGTGTTTCTCAGGATGATGACGATGAACGGCTCACGACTCATGCGATGCATCCGAGTCTCGCCGCGGCTACTCGACAAACTCAAGAAGACTTATTAGCTACTGCAAACGACCTCTATAGGCAGATCGAGACTGCGGCTGCGGCNTATCGGCAACAACAACTCACCAGCTTCTGGTGGCATACAGGGCGGCGGGAGTGGCCATTCAAATCAAAGTGAGTATTTGTTGACTTGTTACGAGCCTTCGACCTCACTCCAGTTGCCAGCCTTCTTTTCCTTGGCATTGCTAACATACCCTTGTTTCCTCTTGCCACGACCTTCGCACATTATACCTGTTCTTGTCTACAAAAGACGGTCACGCACCTCATCCGGATGACGACGCATATTGGACCTCCTTACCATCTCATCTGCGCTCATTCATTCGATCAGCACTTCCTCTAGCTGCGGGTCATACATCCGCAAATTCCAATCAGAACCCATCTTCGCAGAATCATCCTCCCGTTCTCCCTAATCTATCATCCTTCGCTCACGCCACTGGTATGATCACTTCAACCACTGGCTCTAACAATTCACAATCTGTACCGCAGCTCTCAAGTGAGCAGATGGCCGCGGCGGCCGAACAACTTGCGCGCGTTGTCCAGAGTCATGACTGGGGTCGAGCGGTGTCCACAGCGGCCCAACAAGCAGGACTAACACATTCTAACAGCATGAATCACATCCTCAATGGTAATACTCGGCCCTCTCACAACTTTGGCAGAGACATCAATGGCGGAGCTGCGACAGTGAGCGTGACAGGTGGCACGGTGACAGGGACTATACCACTCGGCAGTTTCACTTTACCACTACCCTTGCACTCTCATCCAGATCATTCTCACCATCACTCCCATAGCGTCAACGTCAGTGAACCAGTTTACTACACTGGAGAAACTACCATCGTTACCTCTCGCATGGGCGACAAGTCTAATGGGGATGAGGGCGTTCTGGACGATGAGTATTACAGCGATGATGGAAGGATTTCACGGAATGACATGACATTGAACAATAACGCGCCTGGGTGCCGACATAATCTATCGGAGCAAACCAGCAACGATAGTAATATGGGTATAAACCATAGCTCTCTACCAGCGCCCTCAACTGGTGCGAAAAAGAAGAAGAAAAATAAGAAAAAGAAGTCGGTAAGTCATCGATTTCCTTTACCTCGATCTATTTCAATCGAATGCATCTTCATTTTTGGTTTACCCTCATGAAATTTTATAGGCCAATGCTAGTTCGAGCGAAGCAGCTCCTAATCCAGAGCCGGTCCCAAGTGTACCCCATCATCGTACCTCAGTTCCTTCTATCCCACATCCATCTAAAAATTCTACGCAGCCACCCGGCCGGAACCTTTGCTCAGAACCCCCGAATCCTATGGCCAATCAACCTCCAATATCAAGATTACCACCAATGCCCAATAACGGCGTATCTAAGAAAAAACCCTCCGGGCTTCCCGCTACGACTGGCGTGAGGGATAACCAGAAGTCCGCACCTTCAAACATCATCCCAAATCACAATTCATCTCATTCCCCAACCGAACGCGAGCGAATCCGAGACTTTTGGCTTACTTTGAATCAAGAGGAGCGCGCGAACCTTGTGAAGATCGAGAAGGATGCAGTGCTGAAAAAGATGAAAGAACAGCAGCGGCATTCATGTTCTTGTGCAGTATGTGGGAGGAAACGACTGGCAATCGAGCAGGAATTGGAAGTCTTGTATGATGCGTATTACGATGAGTTGGAGAACTATGCTGAAGCCAGTAAGAAGTATTACGGCTCTGACCTCAAGATGAAAGGTGTCAAAAGTCCAGTTGGGTACCCCAAACCACCCGGTCCCGGCCCATTCCCTGGAAGTGTGGATGTCATGACGACTAATGTTCAGCAAACGAACAATCAGTCCTCTCTGAAAAAGACAGTTCCAAAGCCAACCCGCGATCACAAAAATATTCGACCTCGTACTTTACCTAATTCACATCAACCACATCCGCCTATACAATCTGTAAATTCCAATTCTCCATACCCTCAGCAGCCGCCGGGAAAGCGGACGATACCGCTTCCGCCTCAGCCAAAAAAAGCACTATCTCATAATAGCAACAGTGACCAGGATCACACACACTCTCCAAGCTGTCCTCATCATCCCCATCACCACGGACCCAACCATTATCATCACCATCCTAACACAAATACCCACGGTAAAGCCGTCTCGAATCACAACCCTTCTCTATCTTGTCATCAGAGGTCACAGCATCATGTAGAAGATGACATGTTTCCAGATGATGATGGCGATGAAGAAGAGGAAGAAGATGAGTATGATGAAGAGGACGAGGATGAATATGAGGAGGTTGGTTTTGTCATTTGATGCGATTTGAACATTTCTTTCTGCCTTGCCTATTGCAGCTGCTTCCTTTCCGAACCTTGAGACTTGATGTTGACGACTCATTGTTGAACTTTTATGTACCAATTAGGAAGAAGAGGAGGATCAGGAGTTCGAAGACGATGATGAGATACCCGCTTTGGAAGAAGTTCCTAACGAAGTACCTAATCCTGGCACAAAGAAACCTCAGATGAATGGTAATCTCGCATCCTATAATCCAAAGGTTACCAACGGAGACAAGCCGAATACGACGAGTAACAACAGCGATCTTTTTGGGTTTGGGAATTCCCTCACAGTCAAAGGTCGGTAGATTTCTATCCTTGATTCACTTCCTGTCCTGAACAGCCATCCTGACACCAGCAAGTTTGCAACACCCTGAACACAACGTGTATTGAGCTCATTGCGTCCTTTTTCTCCCATTCCGTCCCCTTTTCTTTTCAAATCATTGATTTGATTCGTCTCACTATCTGTTGCGTGAAACCTTGATCCTCTACTTGCGTCCCGGTCCAGGAGGTATCTTGACCGTTGCGGATGATTTGCTGCGAAACGATGGCCAAAAGTTTCTAGAAATGATGGAATCTTTGGCTGATAAACGGATACAGCGCGAACGGGATGCCGCTGAAAATCTTCTTGCCGGTCTAGACGATGATGAAGAGGATGACGAGGAGTACGATGATGACGAGGAGGATGAAGATGAAGATGAGGTGAGCATTGTTCACATCATAATATTGGATCAAACACTTATGACGATAATTCTCCCCATTTTGACGGGTTCTTGGTCCAGATGGATGATGATGAAGGCTTTGATGATGAAATTGTCACTGAGGAGTATCGCATGAAGGAAGGAAGGCGGATGTTTCAAATCTTCGCTGCTCGGATGTTTGAACAACGTGTCTTGACTGCTTACCGAGAAAAAGTTGCACAGGAAAAACAGGCTCAACTTCTCCGGGAATTGGAAGATGAAGATCGACTTGCTCAAGAACGTGAATTGAAAAAAGTCAAGGACGCTCAGAAAAAGAAGGAGAAGAAGAAAGCTCAAAAGCAACAAAAAGATCAAGACTTGGCTAAGAAGCTCAAGGATAAAGAACAAGAAGAATTGGCCGCCAAAGCGGCAGAGGAAGCTAAACTTGAAGCTGAGAAGCGTAAGCAGGAAGAAATGAGATTGAAACGTGAGGCACAAAGAAAAGTCCAAGAAGCAGAACGTGCGAAGAAGGAGGAAGAGAAGAGGAAAAGGATTGAGGAGGAAGCAAGGAAGAGGAGGGAGAAGGAAGAAAGGCAGAGATTAGAGAAAGAAGCCAGGGCTGCGAAAGAAAGGGAGGAACGCGAAAGGAAAGCCAAGGAAGAACAAGAACGAAAGATGAAAGTCGAAGCGGATCGGAAAGAGAAGGAAGCTCGAGAAGCTCGGGCCAAAGAAGAAGCTGAGCGTTTGAGGCAAGCGGAAGTAGACAGGAAAGAGGCAGAAGAGACAGCTAAGCGCGAGGCAGCCAAGGTGCGTCCTTACGAACATGATCATCTATTTCTTCTCAATCTCTAATTTACTTGCCGTTTTCCTAGACGGCTGCCGCCAAACTCGCAGCGCAGAACAGGACTGCCGCCGCTATCGCTGCTGCTCATCAAAAAGCTCAACCACGCCCGGTGGTTTCCCTACGTCAAACTCCCGCGAAGCAAACAGTTCCTCCGGCTAAAGTCTCGCCTGTTCCACCTGCCCAGCCGTTGATGCCCGTCCCATCTTTCCCAAATCACACACCCACTCGACCAGTTGCCCCTCCTCCTGCCTCAATGTTACCTAGGCAATTGTCTGTAGGGATTGGATTGGGACGACCGGCTTNCTCCGCCTTTCTCGGCTGCTATACCCTCGATGCCTTCGTTCAATAATGTACCTCCAAGGCCTCCTAGTGCCCAGTATGGAGCTTCGGCGTTCCCATTACATAACGCATGTGGACCTTCGAATTTACAAAACCTACCGCTAGATATGCATCCTGCCCTCAATAACAATGTGGGACATTCTGCATTTCTTCCTATGGGTAACTTCCAAGCACCACCTCCTATGGGTCCGATGATGCAACCGAACGTGGGCCGTGTGTTCTCAGGCCCAGCACTCACCACCTCGACTCCCCAACAACAACAACAGATGCCACATCGACCCAATGTTATCTCATCGTTACCACCGTCGACTCCTACTCATCCTTCCGGTTTTATGAGCCCAAGCCTTACTTCAGCCACTAGTCCGCTAAGCGCTTTGCACCTTGGCAGTGAGCCAGTCAGGAAAGCGAGTGCTAGTGCCATTGGTCCAATTGGTCCTTCATCGCTCCATAGCCGTCGCAAGTCTGTGGTTGATGACAATTTTTCGCATGCGGGACTATTCAATTCCATTGAGCCTATCGGTCGCTCAAGGATGAACGGTTCGATGCAAGCGATGGGTCCAATTAGTGGAAATAGCGATCAGGATTCCAATTCGATCTCTACTGGTACCTCACCTCGCTCGCCTACAAATGTGTTGGGATCTTCAGCTTTATTGGCGGACGAAGACGATGACCTTGATAGCGACTCAACCCATCGACAGGGCATTCCTACCAATCATCCACCTGTGAATCCCATTGCCATCTCACCGGCCAAATCCACATCCTTCTTCTCACCCGCTTCACTTGACGGTGGGCTTGGAGTGGGGAGTAGTATTTGGGGAGCCACACCATCTTCGATTACTGGTGCCGGGTGGGGCTCATCTATGCTTTCTAATCAGACACCACCTCATGTGCCTTGTACGCCTCTACAATCACATCTTCCGTCGATTCCGCCTATCATTCCATCTTCATTGGGTAATAGATCATCTCCGGTCAAAGAAAGTACATCTGATTGGATTCGAAGAAGAGCGATTTCAGCGTATTGTAATATGGGATTAGATGAGAAATGGATTCCAGTAGGAGATATTTCGATTGAGATGCAAAGGATCCATGCAGATACGATGAATGTAGGTTTAAAGGATATGGTAGATGCATGTTTGATCAAACGAAACCTTCAGAATGGGGGTGGGGATTGGCAATTTAGTCAACAAGGAACGGTTTTATTTGCTCGTTGGTTACCATCTTCTGGTCAAGAATCAATTGTTCAATGTAATGGTTTAACTAATGTGGCTTGTTGAAAGTCACCATTAAGACTTAAGAAAACAGGAAAACCAGAAATGATTGTTCGTGTGTGTGTGTATGTGCTGTGATTGTGTGATTTGTGATTGGATTTTGATTTGATTTAATATAAAGAGATTTTCTTTCAGAAATTTTAAAGTCTTTTACACAATGATTATTGTTTTTAATTGATTTGTAAAACTTTGAAAGAAAAGGAAAAAATGATAGATTTTTTTTTGTAACCTATCTTTAAAAAAACATTAACAATATTAACAATCCAAAATCATCATCATCAATCACTATCACTATTCATTATATCACTATCACTATCACTAACTACTACTACTAATTGTCTCTTGTTTTGTTTGTTTTTGGTTTTTCATGAATTTGATTGGGTACAGATGAGACGTCAAAAAAAGAACAGAAACACAATTTTTTTTCCTCAATTTTAGGCTTGGCTCATAATGAAGGAAAGAAAAATAGGTGTCTTTTTTCAAGTCTTTTTCTGACTTTGGTGGATTCTTTTTAGATTGAATTTGAACAGAGGCTTTCTGTTTGTGTTTTTCCAGAAGATTGGAATGAAAGAATTCATTGACTCTTTAGTGACATGGAAGAAGTATGATTCTTTACTTCGAAATGAGAGATTGAGATTCATACCTTTTTGATGAGTATCTTGAATTAAGTATGTACTGGTTTCACGCTTTTGATCTTGATGAAAAAGCTTGTAAACCTGAACAACGGTTTCTTTTCCATTCAGAAGGCCTTTACTTCACAAAAGCCATTGTGATCAGGTGAGGCTAGAAACGCGTTTATATCAAATTTGAGCCAATTGAATTCATGATATTGTTACACGATTAGATTGGATCATTTTTTTTGGTAGCTCAATATTAGTTTAGATTGATTTAAGATCGAGTTTGTAAGATGATGATAATTTAAAAAAGTTATACATTTGATCGAACCAGACATCAATCATCATATATAAAAAACAAAACAGATTGTAGAAACAAGATGATTCTTCGATCAATAAGAAAGAAACCTTTTGTTTAATTCTTCTTACTTGTCATATGCTTATTTCTATAGAAAAATGAATTATAAATAAAGCTAAAGTAAGTGTCGCATCTCATTGATGTGTTTGGGGGGGGGTAAATGATGAAAAGATTTGAAGAAGCTTAACATGTTTTCTTCCAATTCAGTTAATTTCTTCTTATGTTGATCTAATTCAGATTTAAGTTTCTTTAAATCTTCAGCTTCCTAGCAAACCTCAATCAGAAGTATTTCTTTAGATAAGTTTTGTTGGATCACATGAGAAGAAGAAGAGAGAGAGAGAGAGAGTATAAGAACCTTTTGACGCATATAACGAGTTTCTTCACTCCGTTCTTTTTGTGCAAAGTCTTTACTCGTAGCTGTTGCTCCTGGATGATCAGAACTGATGAAGATAAAAAGAAGATCAGTCATCAAAATCTACATAATCGGCTAAGGTAAATGAAGTCAAAAAGATTGGTATTGAATAACTTACTAAGTTCTTATAACTGAAGTAGGTAAAGTAGTAGTAGTCTTCATGATCAAAGAATTGGTTGGTAAGACACGTCGAGTTATGATTGATAACATTTTTGTACTGTTAATTTGTTTTATGAAGTTGAGTAATTTTTTTGAGGAATTTAGGATTGAGAAAAGGGTTTACTGTTGTATGTAGAAAGGTTTGGATGGAAAGGAAGGGGAAGAGGAAGGGGGATTGAACTTTTAAGTTTCTTCATTTCGCTTAAATCGGTAATCATCATATTACCGGATTATCATTCATCTTTCATTCAATTTCAATTCATGATTACGCGTAATCAATTTGATTAGATCTCATGATCATTCCTGATGATTTTGCTGTGTGTCTCGAAAACATCACAAGCTCAGCCCAATCACATTCTGCACTCCCAGTCTGCTCTTGGAGAATGCAATAGACGCTTAATTCTTCATCCGAGCTGATGACTCTACTCCTTTTCCCTCTGTTACTGTGGTAGTACAGAGGAAGGCCTTGGAGAAGGAGCTGATTCCACAGCTAACCTACTGAACGACCAGTTGGATATCAAACTTTAAACGTTTTTAGCTTAAGAAAACCCTCATTACGCGTATGCGCCCTCATAGGGCAGACTTTGTCAAGCTATGTGATGCTTTTCCTTGGATTTATGCGCAAACTATTGCCAGTGGCAGTGCAAATATTTGTCAGGCAAAGATAGCATGGATAAATTGTCATACAAGTTTCACCTTTAGATATCCGAAGATAACCAGATCAGGTGGGGGAACATAACACGAATCATGTATGTAGTCACTAGTGTAATGTATGTAGTGTACATCGAGTTGAGGTCATAAAGGATGAGAAAGTCCAGATGGGCAAAAGTAATCAGGCAAGACCAGTGATGAAACTCGGAACTGAGCGGTCATGGTTGGCCCTCGATGTAAGACTCAGCAGAGATGGTTAAAACGTCTGTACAAATACCGATCGGCTTCTACATAACCTTGATGATATATTTAAGTGGAAGAGGAGGATTGTGTGGATTGTCCTAAGATAACGCGATGACCATGGTCCACCGAATCGTATTTTCCTTTCATGAGGAAATCCGATTGCAACCTTTTTGATGGAGGAAAACTGTCGTGGAATAACCTGAGTTTCGTAGTTCTGAGGGCGATAGAACCCACGACATCAAATCAACGCTTGAAGAGGATACAGATTGATGGCTATGAGGGCCCATGAAGGACTCTTACGAGTTGCATCTGATGGAGATAACTTCAGAAATCAACTTCCCCTTGAAACAGTCATCATATCGGCATTCGAGAAGTCTCGAATGTAGGAAATGGTGATGCCTGTTTTGCATCAACCATTCGCTCTCGCACACAGATCCTCACTACTTCACTCTTGTCGCTTCGTGTTTACCTCGCTTTGAGGATCGCGCTTTTGTCTTTTATCACTTTACACCTTGTCAGGAAACATCATTCATTCAACAGCTTCCCGAAAACTGCGCTCGTTTTTTTCACTTTTTTTGCCGTTGGTTCAGTTCAACGCACCTGATGTAAATTCTGTCTTCTTTTCACATCCTGAATGAACCATCTGAGAATACTCCTGACAAAAAAATCTCTCTTCCTACTTTCTGCAGCTAATTTACTGTTCAAGATCAATATCTAACTCGTTGTGAGGAGTTTTACAGCATGGCTTTGGAGAGTCGCCGGTCCTATCTTGTTCGGCTTATGGTAACCACATACCTCCTGGGGAATTTATTCACGACATTGTCAACACCTGTTCCTATGGAGATTATGGCGGAGCACTCATCTTTTGAGCTTGCAAGCTCATCAAAGTCATTGGCGGAGAATAAGGCGCTCGAAGGAAGGATAGGATCTGATGTATCTCACCAGGGTTCAGGGCGTGGTTTTGATTACCAGAACTCCTTCAGCAATGATCACACTTTTCTTGACCATGACAGTGGATTTGGGTACAAAGAGCAGTATCCCCCGGTCCCTTCGCAGTATCCCCCTTCCCCACTTCGGACACCTAAGCCTCAGCCGAAGAAAGGTATCATCAATCGATTGAGAGATTTCAGAAATGAACGCTTCCGTAGAGCCTCAAGTCTTCTCAAGGAACTCACTTCAAGAAAATCTCCCAAGAAAGTTTCACCTGTTGATTCGGCACCGAAGCGATTTTTCAAAACCCTTTCTAAACCTTTCACTCTCCTTTACAAAGGCATCAAGAGGATATTTTCCAAAGCTCTTTCCAAAATCAAGTCTAAACCAGTCAAAGGCGTAAAGGACAGTTCAGTCGTCGATCGCTCAGTATCCTTTGCCGCATCGCCTAATTTAGACAGGGGACTCGGGCCTGAAGAGTCTGCTCGTTCCTTGGGCTCGTCATCGAGATTCAACGGCGAAGTGGACAAG